>PVKS010003722.1:52194-100733 GCA_004027875.1 Aplodontia rufa | reverse complement strand
TAGGCAGAATTAATATAATAAAAATGGCCATTCTACCGAAAGCTTTATATAGATTTAATGCTATCCCTATAAAGATACCTATGTCATTCTTTACAGACATAGAAAAAGCAATTCTCAAATTCATTTGGAACAATAAGAAACCAAGAATTGCCAAAACACTACTAAGCAAGAAAGATGAAACAGGTGGTTTTGCCATTCCGGATCTAAAACTATACTATAGAGCCGTAGTAACAAAGACAGCATGGTACTGGTATCAAGATAGGAAAGAAGACCAATGGAATAGAAGACTGCGAAACAAATCCTCAAATCTTTAAACATCTGATTTTTGACAAAGGGGGACAAAATATTACATGGAGAAGTGACAGCCTCTTCAACAAATGGTGCTGGACAAACTGGTCATCCACTTGAAAAAATTGAAATTAGACCCATATCTTTCTGCTTGCACAAGAATCAAATCAAAATGGATCAAGGAGCTAGGCATTAAACCAGCTACGCTGCAACTGATAGAAGACAAATTAGGTCCAACACTTCAACATTTGGGACTAGGCAAAGACTTTCTCAACATGTCTCCAAAAGTGAATGAAGTAAAGTCAAAAATCAGTGAATGGGGGGCTGGATCAGTGGCTCAGTGGTTTCGGTGCTTGCCTGGCAAGCACGAGGACCTGGGTTCAAACCCCAGCACCACATACACAACTAAGTGTTAGAGCAACTAAGGCCATGTGAAAAACTAAATAAAGTTGTTTCTCTCTTTCTCTGTCTCTCTCACTGTCCCTCTCTCTTAAAAAAATATTATTAAAAAAATCAGTGAATGGGATGCCATAAAGCTAAAAAGCTTTTGTACTGCCAAGGAAACAATCAAAAGAGTCAAGAGGTTTCCTATGGAAATGGAGAGAATCATGGGCTATGATTCCTCTGACAAGGTTCTCATATCCAGAATCTACAAAATCCTCAAAAATCTCAACTACAAAAACACTAACAGCCCAATTAATAAATGGGCCAAAGTGCGAAATAGAAACTGCTCAACAGAGGACATTGATCAAGCCAATGAATACATGAGAAAGTGCTCTAAATCTCTAGTAATCAGAGAAATGCAAATGAAAACCACATTAAGATATCACCTCATGCCAGTCAGAATGTTAAAGATGAAGAAAATAAACAATAATAAATGCTGGCGGGGTTGTGGAGAGATAGGCACACTAACACACTGTTGGTGGAGCTGCAGACTGGTACAGCCCCTCTGGAAAGCAGTATGGAGAATCCTTAAAAAACTAGGGATGAGCCCACCATATGATCCTGCTATTCCACTCCTGGGTATCTTTCCAGGGGATTTAGAATCAGCACATTACAGTGACACAGCAATATCTATGTTCATAACAGCACAATTTACTATTGCTAGGCTATGGAAACAACCCAGATGTCCCTCACTGGATGAATGGATCCAAAACCTGTGATACATTTATACCATGGACTATTACACAGCAATTAGAAACAATGATATTGCAGCCTTTGAAGGCAAATGGATGGCTATGGAAGAAATCATGCTGAGTAAAATCAGCTTAACCCAGAGAACTAATGGTTGATTGTCTCCACTCATCTGTGGAGGTGGGGACTAGACCTGGCCAGTGAGAAAGTTGGTCTATTATCATATGTTAAACCCAGATAAGATATAATGCTATACAACATAATCCTTTTTTAGAGATATGGGGGGAAGGGGAAGAGAGGGATAAGGGTGGGTAATTGGGGAGGGCTCTCCTGGGGGTAATTGTAATATCCAGAATCTATACACATTTGATATTATTTTGTTAAAAACTTGTATGGTTGTTCAAAAATAAAAAATTAAAACAAAACAAAACAAAACACAGGGAAGGTCCACTGGTAACAGGCTGTACAGACAGCACCTCCATCCCTCATGGAGTTTTGACAGAAAATAATGCCTTCATCCCTCCTGGTGCCTTGTCTTGCAGTAACCAGCTGGACGAGTAGCACTTATTCTCTCCAATGTGCCCTCAGTTCCATACCAGTTACCACAGGAGAGGGACTTTATAGATTAGGCTGCAGAAGCAGTGACATTGGTTGTTTGCTTTGTTCCTTTTATGACCACCATTCCAAGGAACAGCTGTCCTGACATGCATGCAAGAAAGCAGTTCCTAACAATAATACTAGTTGCCCTAGTTGTAATATACATGAGAAAGAAAGAGCTAGTGTCCTTAAAGATGGTATTTATCTGGACATTCCAGCCTATGCCTGCACTTATTCCCTTAACTTGGCTATGTTCTTGGGAATAGAGCCCAATTACACGGTGTTTGGCCTCCTTTTCAAGATGACGCATAACGGAATCCCACTTTTAGCTGTGCTCACAACTACCTAGCCAGAGTTGGCTCTCATTTCTCAGTCTACCTCACAGGTAGGTGGTCACCTGACCAACATTAAGCCAAGGGGATATGAGTCCAAGTATATACTATTCATTCAAGTCTTTTAAAAAATGAAAATGCTGTGGGGCTGGAGCGGTGACTCAGCGTTTATGGTGCTTGCCTGGCATGGGGGACAACATGCAGGTTCAAACTCCAGCACCACGTACTCGATGCAGCAACAAAGATCACATTGAAAACTAAATGAAATTGATTTTCTCTATATCTCTTTCGCACTAGTCTTCTCAAGAAAAAAAAAAAAAAAGAAAATGCTCACCAACCATTTTCTCTCTTCCCTCTTCCTGTGAGTGGGATCATAGTTGTGCTGGCTGGCAAGCTTCCACTGTGAGGAGGGAGCATCTAAAGCATATGGAACCAGAGTCTCTGATGGCCTCATGAAGGCTAGCTACTTCAATCCAGACTGTTATGTGACACAGAAACAAATTCCAATCTTTTTTGAGTCACTTTATTTTTATGCCTTTTTATTATAGCCACTTATCCTATACCTTTACTAATGTAAAAATTGCTAACCAGGTATAGGGTGCTACCATAATAAAAACCTAGAATATATGGCATTGATCAAGCAGTTAGGCTGTGAACATCAAGGAAAGAGATAATTGCAAGTAAGAATGGTGGAGACCTTTGTAGT
This sequence comes from Aplodontia rufa, assembly GCA_004027875.1. Taxonomy (NCBI): domain Eukaryota; kingdom Metazoa; phylum Chordata; class Mammalia; order Rodentia; family Aplodontiidae; genus Aplodontia; species Aplodontia rufa. Next base: position 97,676 of record PVKS010003722.1, on the reverse strand, counting down.
AATATGGAAAAATATTTGGTAAAACTTTCTTCTACTAACTTAGAAGGCAGACCATGTGCCTACTGTGCTTATAGCTTTATAAAGGAGTTCTTTTAAAAAAGAAGAAGAAGAGAAGGAAGAAGGAGGAGGAGGAAGATGAAGGAAGACAGAAGGAGAAGGAAGGAAGAAGTAAGAGAATAAAGCAGGAAGAAAGAGGATGAAGAAGAAACGAGGAGGCTGGAGCAGTGGCTCAGTGGTTACAGTACTTGCCTGGCATGTGTGAGGACATGGGTTTGAACCCCAGCACCACATACACAACAAAGTGTTAGAGCAATGACACATGAAAAACTAAATAAAAATTGATTCTCTCTTTTTTTCTCTCTCTCACTGTCCCTCTCTCTTACAAAAAAAAAAAGAAGAAGAAGAAGAAGAAGAAGAAATAAGAGGAAGAAGAAGGAAAAGGTTAATGAACACGTGTGTTTGTTGCTTCTTGCTGTTTATAGCAAGGCACTATACATGTGGCAAGAATGAACCAGTTTACAAGCAGAAATACAAGAAAATGCAACTTAGTTAAGGGCAGCATTTTTTTGTATCTTGCAATTAAAATCAATGTAAAATCTAATGATTTTGGGCCCTCAAAGTTGGCAAAGTCAAGTGCAATCATGCCTATAAAGCAGAACATTTAATTATGAAGACATTTCATCTGGATGGTGGTAGCCCTATAACAAAGATCAAAGTAAAGAGATTGCCATTTTATTCTAGCCTATTGTCTTAGATGACTTTAAAATAGCCATATTAAAATAAGTTATATTAAGCACAGAATTGAATAAATAAAAAAGAGTTGGTGAGCTTAAGTCTATTACCAGAAGATAATTTTGGGATGGAGTTGACTGGAACTAGATTGAAGGCTTGCTAAAATTTTAATGGAATTATATTCCCATCATAATCACAATCTAGTGTTATGATTTATATAAGAGGTACCCCCCTGCAAAGCTCCTGTATTAATGCAGGACTGTACGGAGCTGAAATGATTGGATTGTAAGCTGTAACCTCATCATCCCATCCTAGTTTGAATGGACTGACCGGGTAGAAATTGTAGGCAAGTGGGGTATGGCCAGAAGAGGTGGGTCACTGAAAGGGTTCATCTTCCCTGTGGCCCTGTCTCTCTGCTTCCTGGCTGCCATGAGAGGAGCAGGACTCTTCTACCATACCGTTCTGCTGTGATGCTCTGCCTCACAGGGCCCCAGAACAATGGAGTTGGCTCACCATGGACTGAACCTCTGTGAGCCAAAATAAAGTGTTCCTCCTCTAAGTTGTTCTCATCAGATATTTTGGTCACCACAATGAAAAGCTGACTAAAACTCCTGTCATGAAAAGGCTGTAAATAAACTAAAACAACCAGTAGGTCCCCTAACTTACATTATCTGAAAGCAGCCCCCAAAGGGGCCCACTCTCCTATGCCAACTTCAGATGTGAGCTAGAAGATAATAGATGAGGAAAAACATCCCCAAAGTCAAAGCCAACTGTCCCAGATGACTAGAGACAAGGGGGTTTCTCCTGTAGAGGAGAATCGGTTCTAACAAGGCAACTTCACAGTTCCTGCCCAGAAGATGAAATATGACAACTACATGTTGCTCATCCTTTGAACCATCATCATCATCATGTTTGCTGTTCTCTGGTTTATATATCGGTGTCATCCCACCAGCTTATGACCTTACAGACATTAGCAAAATCCCTGATCTAGGGGCTGGAGTGGTGGCTCAGTGGTTATAGCACTTGCCTGGCATGTGCAAGGACATGGATTCAACTCCAGCACCACGTACACAATGAAGTGTTGGAGCAAGGAAAGCCACATGAAAAAACTAAATAAAAAACTGATTCTCTCACTGTCCCTCTCTGTCTTTACAAAACAAAACAAAACAAAACAAAATCCCTGAAACCCTTAAGCCTTCCATCCTTAACACTCTTATTCTAATTGGCTTCTTTATCATGTCTGCGGTTTTCAGGGAAAGAGGTGTTACAAAGTATATAGTTGGTTTTGCATATCAAATGTGGAAGCTTTTTTAAGTATGACTTTTTAAATTACTGAACTGCAGGCTGGAGTGGTGGCTCCCCAGTACCACATACACAACTAAGTGAAGGAAAAGCAAATAAACGAAAAACGGGATAAAAAACTAAAATTAACTCTTTATAAAAAAAAAAATAGGATAGGACTTTTGCAAATTTTCTCAACAAAAAGGAACAGTAAAACTGGATAAAACTGTCAAAAAAAATAATTCAGAATTCCAGAAAAATTTAAAAAGATATATAATAAATTGTAAAGCATTTGCTCAAGAAAAACGCCTGAATTTTAACAGGAATAGTTGAGTCGGTGGCATTTTGGCCTAAAGCTGCTTCCACTTCACTACCCCCGTCACATTCCATGATATGAAAAGTTCTACCAGAGTGGGATAGGTCTTGCTGCTGGAGGGGCTGATTTTATTTATTTTGGAACTCAGCCAAACTCTTGCCCAGTAGTTTTATGAGAACAGTGGAACAATCCAGAAAAAATGAAAATGTAGGAAGGCTAAATTCACATCTAAACTGAGGTCATGCCATTGGTTTGGGCAAGCAGCAGACTAGTGGAGACAAGTCAGAGGCATAGTGAACATCTGGGATGACTCAGTGATAGTGGACATTGATAAAATTTTCACATATCTCTGGTAGTTTCAAAGCCAGTGGGTTTATGCAAGGAGAGTTGGCTTATGTTCAGGAGAGATCAGAGAGTCCTGTCTACTCATCCCTTGATGAATGTTTGCTTATGTACTCAAATTAAAATTTGGGGGACTGCAGAGGTGGCTCAGCGGTTATGGTGCTTGTCTAGCATGCACGAGGACGAAGGTTCAAACCCCAGCACCGTGTACACAACAAAGTGTTGGAACAATGAAAGCCACATGAAAAACTAAATAAAATTGATTTTTTTCTCTCTTTCTCATTGTCCCTCTCTCTTAAAAAAAAAAAAGTTGGAGGAAACTTATAGACTTCATGAACTTTGAGTACATTTCTCAAAGCACAGACTTATCCATCAGCAGAGTGGAATCCTTACTAGCTCAAAGTGTTTATTTTGAATTTTTATTAAAAAGGATATAACTCAGGACAGTTGCATGTAACAGAGATACATATGGTGAAACTATATGGGAAGGCCCACAGAGTGCCCACACCCTGCCAGGGTGTGCCACCCTCTCAGCATCTCCATGTGTTTACCAACTAGAAGCTCTTCCAACTTTATCATTTAAAATGTTTATACATTCCACTTTTTTTTTTTTAAAGGAGAGAGGGACAGTGAGAGAGACAGAGAAAGAGAGAAACAACTTTATTTAGTTTTTCACATGGCCTTAGTTGCTCCAACACATAGTTGTATACGTGGTGCTGGGGTTTGAACCCAGGTCCTTGTGCTTGCCAGGCAAGTGCCGAAACCGCTGAGCCACTGCTCCAGCCCCACATTCCACTTTTTAAACTTGATGGAATCTTTAGCCACTGATGATTGAACTCAATCTTCAGCTCCTCCCCTCTCCCAAGGGTCAGAGGGAGGAGCTGAAAGTTCCAATCCTCATCACACAGCTGATTCCTCTGAAAACTATCACCCATCAGAGGAAGCTGTCTTGCTATACTGTAGGAATACCATTTAAGACTAAAATCAAATATAACAAAGGACGTTCTCATGTCTTGTACAGTTAAAGGGTGTGGGGAATTGTGTCAGGAATCAGGACAAAGAATATTTCTCATATTCCAATCTACCCACTGGCCTATGTTCAAGTTAAAAAGATCACAAAAGTCAAAAGATACTGGCACTTTACTAGAATCCCATCTGGTCATTAATAGTCTCATATCACATGAAAATTTCTCTCAGAGCAAGGTCACTTGGATTGCCTGGCTTCCATTCTATGCTGCCAGGTTCTGGAAGCAGGAGCAGTCTTACCAAATGTACAGTGAGTACTCTATTGGATGTCTGGTATAATTGAGCCATGAAAAGATGTTTTCCCTTGTCCTGAGTCTCCTTCAGGGTGTTAATGTAGTTTTGGATTTCCCTCATTAACCCATTCATTCATTCCTTTATATTCAGCTGCTATTCCTCCTCTCCATTTATGTCCAAACTCCTTCAGCCACAGTGCTTCAGGCAGCGGGCAGTGATACTAGTCTAACAAGTACCTCTCCTTAGTCCACTCACATTCAGATGCAGTAAAGTCCCCAAGGTACAGAATTAGTGGATTATTTTTACCACCAGGTAATACATTGTAGCTGTCTTCACTTTTAAGCCCACTTTTGACGGATGAGGTAAAGGCACAACCTGCTTCATCAGGCTCTTAGAAATTCTGACTTAAAGGTTGAAAAATGTAGATAAAATGTCTTGTTTAGGAATCATCCTTGTTTCTGGCACTGGAGATTTGCAGACCTGGTCCTAAAACCACCACATCAGGGAGGAAAAAAATTTGAGGTGATATAGGGAAGAAAGAATGAACACATAATTGTTGTACGAGCATCCTCCGAGGTTGGCAATAATTGCATAGTCAGGATCCTTCCCTCTCCCTCTTGTCTAGATATATACCTGCTGTCTTGGGCTACCAGCGATCATCTACAGCTGGCAGGCATGAGGAGCTGCTCACAGCAAGATCTTTCTGGAGCTCCCACTGAGCATTCATTCCCACAGCTCCATTAGCATGGCTTCATTTGGCATTGCCCCATTGGAACCTCTGCAGGGACTCTGATCCTATTGCAAATTTCTGTCTGGTCTCTCAGGATTTCCTTTGAAATTTTGGTAAAGTCCAGAATGACCCCCTAACTCTTGAATTCTGCGTGCCTGCAAAATCATGATGTGGTCAGCACAGGCTGCTGCCAGCATGAGCTGCAGCTGGCCTGCTTGAACCACAGCAGGCTGAAGGCAGAGAAAATTTGTGATCAGTCAAAGGAGAGTGCTCCGGGCTTCCATGAAGCAGTTCTCTAAGGCCTCTGGACCAATGATGAGAGGGGTGACCTCAAAGATTTCTGAAATGCCTTCCAGCTCTTTTCCTAGTTGTCCAGATGCAAAGCAACTGTCTCTTTTTTCATGCTAACCTCTTACTCAAGTGGTTTCTCGACCACATCCTTACATTCATTTTCCTCCTTCCTTCCCCAGTCAGGTTGCAAATTTTCCAAATCTCTTTATTCTGCTTCCTTTTGCCTCCATTGTCTCAATGTAAATCTCATTGTAAATCTGCCTAAACATGGTCAATAATACCCATGCCTTAGCCTGAACGTTTTGTTGTTTTGAAACTGCTTCCATAAAATAAGATGGTCACTTAAATAGTACCATACACAAAAACTTTGGGCATGGACACAATACAATGAACTTCTGAGCTACTTCATAAAAAGGATGTCCTCCCAATTTCCAATTAAATCCCTTATTTCCACTGGATATTGGTTCTCTAATTCCCCATGTCATTAGTGTTCCCCGGGATCCCATGTAACCCTCCACTAGGCAGCATGCCAGGCCCTTTCTGGCCTGCTCCTCCAAAACCCTTCCTTTGCCCATACTCCAATTCCAAAGTCACTTCCACATTTTCAGATACTCATTATTAGCAACAGCTCCACTTCTTGGTACCAATTTTCTGTGTTAGACCGTTTTCTGTTACTAGTAACACAATATCACAGACTCAGGAAGTTTTAATGAACAGAGGTTTATTTTGGTTCATGGTTCAGAAGGCTCAAGATTGAGGAACCACATCTGGCGATGGCCTTCTTACTGGCAGGATCCTGACATGGTACAGGAAATCGTATGGCAAAAGAAAGGCAACAGAGCCAGAGAGGTGGCTCAGCCATAGAGCACATGCCTGGCATGCACGGGGACCTGGGTTCCATCCCAAGTGCCACATATGCAACTAAGTGTCAGAACAACAAAAGCCAGAAGAAAAAATAAATAAAATTGACTCTCTTCTCTTTCTCACTCTCCACCCTGATGACCATTCCTAATCTTAACCACCTCCCAAAGGCTCAGATTCTTAAAGACCCATACTACTTTTCCATGAGGCCACATAGAGACTAAGTTTCCTACACATAAATCTTGGGGGACAAACCGCATCCAAACTATAACATCACATAGACACCCAGGAATCAAAGCTTCCTCATCCCCCACTTCTTCATCTTTCTTATTCCCAAAATACACATTTCTATAAGCCAGGACCATTTTAACAAGCCCCACTTCTCATACCAAGTCTAGGAAAAAGTTATTTCTCCTGCTATAATTTTTCTTTTAGAGAGACAGAGAGATCATTTTTTTATATTTCATATATATATATATATATTTTTTTTTAACTTTAGTTGTGTATGCAGTACTGGGGATTGAACCTGGGTCCTTGTGTATGCCAGACAAGTGTGCTACTGGTGAACTATCTGTCCAGCTCCTGCTACAAAATTTTTGGCATCAAATAGATGGATTTTCCATACCAAACAACAACAACAAGAACAAACCATCCAATTCTTTACAAACACCAGTGGGTGTTCTACAGTTTAATGCAATTCTGACACTAAGTACCCAGAGTAAGCTCAGACCCCACAGTTTAGGGACTTGGTCCCATAAGACTTTCCCCACTTCAGAGCTCAACTGCACTTCTCAAGTCACTCTGTCGTCTGTGCTTCTGACCAGCTGACCAAATCAGAACTTGTCACAACTCAATCTCCATGTGTAATTATTTGCTACAACAATGCACCAAACTTCAGGAAACATTTCTGTTAGTGTTATGGTTTGTTATAAAGGAAATAACTCAGGAACAGCTAAATGGAATGATTCAAAGGGCAAGGAATATGGGAGAGGGCATGGAGCTGAGGTGAGCACCTCTGTGTGTTCACCAACCCAGAAGTTCCCACTTGTGGTGCTGAAACCAATCCTTGACTGATCACCAAGCTGTGATGGCCCAAGGGTGACCTCTACATAGCAAGACTTGAAAACGAAAACAAGATTCAAAAAAATTGAGCAGAGACATATGTAGCTATTTAGTACAGAGGAGATAGATTATAGAATTAGTCCAGGTCACCAACCAACTAAAAATCAAAACTACAACAACCCCCCAGTATTGGCAGGTGGTGAATCAGAATCCAGAGACACTATACTTTATTATCTGAAATGTTCAATCTTAAAAAACACTATAATACAAGCAAATAAACAAGTGTGACCATACACAGGAAGAAAAGCAGTCAATATATAAAATGTGTGTGAGGGGGGCTCACTTATTAGAACCTGTAGATAAAGACTTCAGATTAGCTATTATAAGTATACTTAACTAAAGGAATTATATAAAGGAAAGTATGATGGCAAATAAATTCTTCAATGGAGAGTATCAATAAAAAATTACAAACAGGGGCTGGAGTGGTGGCTCAGCACTTACAGCATTTCCCTGGCATGCATGAGGATGCGGGTTCAAAACCCAGCACCACATACACAATGAGGTATCAGAGCAACGAAAGCCACATGAAAATCTAAATAAAATTGATTCTTTTTCTTTCTCTCACATCCATGTGTCTCTCTCTCTCTCTCTCTCTCTCTAAGAGAGAAGGACAGTGAGGAGAGAAACAGACAGAATCAATTTTTTATTGAGTTTTTCACATGGCCATTGTTGCTCTGACACTTAGTTGTGTACATGGGTTCTGGGGTTTGAACCTATGAACTCCCACATGCCGGGCAAGCGCAGTAACTGCCAAGCCACCACTCCAGCCCCTGTCCCTCTCTCTTAAAAAATGAAATAAAGTATAAATTCTGGAGTAGAAAAGTACAATAACTGAAATGAAAAATTTGCTACAAAAATCCAATCGCATATCTGAGCTAGCAGAAAAAAGAATCAATGAACTTGGAGACAGATTTCTAGAGATCAGCCAATTCAAAGAACAGAAAGGAAAAAAATAATGAACATAAAATAAGAGAGCCTCAGAATCATGGACACCATTAAACATACAACATATGCATAAAAGGAGTTACAGAACAAAAGAAGAAGTGGTACCATAAATATATTTGAAGCAGTAATGATCATGGGCTGTCGTCGTGGCTCAACGATTATCACGCTTGCCTGACATGTCGGGTTCAAACCCCAGTACCACGTACACAACAAAGTGTCAGAGCAATGAAAGTTGCATGAAAAACTAAAAAATAAGAAGTAATGACCAAAAACATTCCCAGATCAAAGTAAAACAGTGATCAACACATCCAAGAAGTTTAGAAGCAAATTGGATGCAAGGTTGATGTAACAAACCAAAATCCTTTACTGTAATCTATCATATTAATAAATGAAAGTAGCCATATGATCATTTCAACAAAGAACCATTTGAAAAAATCAACACTGATTTATTATGAAATTTCTCAGCAAATTATGAATAGAAGTAAACAATCTAATAAAAGACTTTCTACCAAAAAAAACTAACTATAACTAAAATTATACTTAATTGTGAAAGATCAAAACTTTCACTCTAAGACTGGGACCAAGAAAGAGACCCACTCATGCTACTGATATCTTTGGCTGGAGAGTTTAGTCAGTGAGATTAGGCAAGAAAAAGAAAAGACATCTAGATTACCAAGAAATAAGTAAAACTGTCTATTTGCAGATGACATGACTCTGAATCTAGAAAATTCTAAGGAATTCACATTCTGAACCTAATAAATTCAGTAAGGTCCCAGAATTCATGGTTGGTATACAAGAATCAATTATATTTCAGTATACTAACCATAAGGAAACCAAAAACAGGCACAATAAACACAATTCTATTCACAATAGCATCAAATGAATTAAATACTTAAGAATAAATTTAACAGAGGAAGTGCAAGACCTGTATATTGAAAGCTGAAAAGCATTGCTGAGAGAAATTAAAGATCTAAATAAATGGGAACATATTCCATATCATAGACTGGAAACTGAATATTGCTAAGATGCCTGTTCCCTGGAAATTTATCAGTTGAATTCATCACCCCTGGGTTCAATTCTCAGTACCAATAAATAAATATAAATAACCTTTTTTTTTTTTTTTTAAAGAGAGACAATCAATTTTTATCTGATTTTGTTTTACCAACACTTATATATGTAGTGCTGGGCTTCAAACCCGGGTCCTCACACACTCTAGGCAAGCACTCTACCACTATGCCACTGCTCCAGTCCCCAAAATAAAAACTTTTGTTCTTCAGGAAGATACCATTAAGAAAAAGAAAGACAAGGCATACACTGGGAGAAAATATTGGCAAAGCATCTATCTGTCAAAGAACTTGCATTTACAATATATAAAGAACTTTTGCAATTCAATAATAAAAAGCCCAATTTTTGTGTGTGTCAAAACAGCATTTTTATTTTTTTTAAAGAGAGAAAGACAGTGAGAGAGACAAAGAGACAGAGAGAATCAATTTTTTCTTAATTTAGTTTTTCACATGGCCTTTGTTGCTCTGACACTTCATTGTGTACGTGGGTGCTGGGGTTTGAACCTGTGTACTCACGCATGCCAGGCAAGTGCCGTTAACTGCCCAGCCACCACTCCAGCCCAGAATTTTTATTTTTAACTGTATTTTGTCTTTGTTTTTATTTTTAAGTGATTTAGTTTTCTATTAAAGCACATTCATTTAATATAGAGTTTTAAAATTTCCTTCTTTTTTTATTAGAGCATAATAATTATACATAGTAGTTGGGTTCATTTTGACGAATTACACATGGATGGAATTTGATTTCACTCCCCGTTCCTCCCCTGTTAGTTCCTCTCCTTTCTCCCCCTGCTCTCCTTTCTCTACTGTACTGATCTTTCTTTGATTTGTTTGTTTATTTATTTATTTATTTTTATTTTTCCTCTAGATTTTGTCTCTCTGACACTTAGTTGTATATGTGCTGCTGGCATTTGAACCTGGGTCCTTGCGCATGCCAGGCAAGCGCGCCAACTGTTGAACCACTGCTCCAGCCTGTTTGTTTATTTTTGATTGGTACTTTCTACATATACATAAAGTTGAAATTCCCTGTGGTACATTCATAGATGCATATAACATGATTTTTTTCCATTCTTTCCATATCCTCCCCTTTCCCATGCCTCCTCCTTCTTGATCTCAAGTACTCCACTGATCTTCCATCTTTATGAAATTCAATCCCCCTCAACACCTTCTTTTCCTCATTTTGCTGTAGCTTCCACATATGAGAGAAAACATATTGCCCTTGATTTTCTGAGCCTAACTCATTTCACTCAGCATGATGTTCTGCATTTCCATCCATTTACCAGCAAATGCCATAATTTCATTCTTCTTTGTAGTTTAGGAAAACTCTGTCATGTGTATATATCACATTTTCTTGATCCATTCTCTATTGACAGGCATCTGGCCAATTCCATAATTTGGCTACTGTGAATTCTGCTGCTGTAAACATTTAAGTGGCTGTATCACTACAGTATGCTGACTAAAGTTATTTTGGGTAAATACCAAGGAGTGGGATAGCTGGGTCATACAGTGGTTCCATTCCTAGTTTTTTGAGGAATCTTCATCCTGCTTTCTAGAGTGGTTACACCAATGCAGTCCCATCAAGAATGTATCAGTCCCCCCTCCCCATATTCTTACCAGCACATATTATTGTGTTCTTGATAATTGCCATTCTGACTGGAGTGAGATGAAATCTTAGCATAGTTTTGATTTTCATTTTCCTGATGGAGATGTTGAACATTTTTTTCATGTATTTGTTGGCCATTTGTGTTTCTCCTTTGAGAAGTTTCTGTTTACTTGTTTTGTGCATTTATTGATTGGGTTATTTGGTTTGCTGCCGTTGTTGGTAAGTTTTCTGAGTTCTTTGTATAATCTGGATATTAATCCCCTGTGAGAGAAGCAGCTGGCAAAGACTTTCTTCCACTCTGCAGGCTCTCTTGTCACACTCTTAAATCATTCCTTTGCTGTGCAGAAGCTGTTTGATTTGGCGGTATTCCACTTACTGATTCTCGATTTTATTCCTTGAACCATAGGGGTCTTGTTGAGGAAGTTGGTGCCTGCACCTATATAATGGAGTGTTGAGCCTATGTTTTCTTCTAGCAATTTCAAGATTTCTTGTCCAATTCCTAAGTCTTTGATCCATTTCCATTTGAATTTTCTGCAGGGTGAAAGATAAGGATCTACTTTCATTCTTCTACATATGAATAACCAGTTTTCCTAGCACCATTTGTTAAAAAAGGCTATCTTTTCTCTAACATATATTTTTGGTACCTTTGTCAAGTATCAGATGGCTGAAAATGTATAATTTGTCTCTATCTTCTATTCTGTTTCACTGATCTTCATGTTGATTTTGATACCGATACCATGCTGTTTTTGTTACTATAGCTCTGTAATTTTACTTCAGATTGGGTACCGTGATGCCTCCTGCATTGTGTTCAGGATTGCTGTGGCTATTTTGAGTATCTTATTCTTCCAAATTCATTTAGGAACTTTTCCCTAATTCTGTGGTGAACTGTCACTGGTATTTTGACGGGGATTGCATTGAATCTGTATATGGCTCTTCGTAGAATGGCCATTTTGACAACATTAATCCTGTCTATCCAAGAACATGGGATTTCCAACTTCTAAGGTCTTCTTCAATTTCTCTCTTCAGTGTTCTATAATTTTAATGATAGCGATCTTTTACCTTCTTGGTCAGATTAATACCCAAGTATTTTTTTGAAGTTATTGTTATAGAAATGGTTTTCCTGATTTCTTTCTCAGTGGAACTGGTGTTGAAGTATAGGAAAGCTATTGATTTATGAGGGTTGATGTTGTATCCTGCTACTTTGCTAAATTCATTTATCAGCTCTAGGATTCTTCTGATGGAAGAACTTTTTTGGGGGAAAGAGTCTTCTGGATATAGGATCATGTCATCAGCAAACAGATAGTTTGACTTCTTCTTTTCCTATTTGTGTCCCCTTTAATTTCCTTCTTTCACATGATTGCTCTGGCTAGAGTTTTGATAATGTTAGAAATAAAATTATTAAAAACCCTGAGGTGCCCTAAGAAAATCAAGCCTGTGCCCAGAAGTGGGTGAGCAAGACAGACTTTACTTCTGCAGAAGGGTGCACTCACAGAGGGGATCCGATGAGCAAGCACACTTAGGCGGGCAGTCCGCCTATTTCTATCTTCAACCTGATGCAATCCTACCCTTCATTCTGATTGGAGGAGCTCAGGAATAAAATCTGAGGTGACTGGCTAATATAAAATTGGGGTGGGTAGAGAAAAGACCTATGGGTGTAATTAGATATCTGATAAGGAGTTTAAAAACAGATTATCTCTGGCCACATGGTTCCCGATCTAAGATGGCTTCTTTTTATGCAAACTTAAGACTGCATTGTGAAAATGGACCGTCAGACTTGTAATTTCTCACAGATGCACCCTTTTTCTTTTTATACCTTTGGTACCATTTTTTTTTTAAAGAGAGAGGAACAGTGAGAGAGAATCAATTTTATCTAGTTTCTCAAGTGACTTTCATTGCTCTGACACTTCGTTGTGTATACAGTGCTAGGGTTTGAACCCACATCCCTGCGCATGTAAGGCAAGCACCAAAACTGCTGAGACACTGCTCCTGCTCCTTTGGTACCATTTTTATTATACCCTTTGATGTTGCCATCTATCCTAGATATATTAACTTTTTAAAAAAATATATTTTATTAAGGAACTGAGTTATTGTACAATCATAAATGCATTTAAAGCAACAATATGATATGCATATACACTAAAAGCAGAATTACCCCCTATATCTCTTCCTATTTTCCCTCCTTCTCCCTTCCCCCACCTACTCTCTCCAACCCCCACTACATATCTATGATTGCCCTAGATTATGTGTTACAATGCCACACAGGCCTGGGTTTAGCTCAGCCTCTGCGAATGAGTGAAAACATTAGACTCTTGACTCTCTGGGTTTGGCTAACTTTGCTCAACATAATTTCTTCCATCACCATCCATTTACCTTCAAAGGCTGCAATATCATTGTTTCTAACTGCTGAATAGAACTCCATAGTGTATATATACCACAGTTTTTGGATTCATTCATCCAATGAGGGGCATCTGGGTTGATTCCATAATTTATCTATTGTAAACTGAGCAGCTATGAACATAGATTTTGCTGTGTTGCTGTATTGTGTAATGTGCTGTGTTTGCTGTGTTGTATAATGTGCTGATTCTAACTCCCCTGGGAAAATCCCTAGAAGACAGATAGCTGGATCATATGGTGGATTCATCCCTAATTTTTTGAGGAGTCTCCACACTGCCTTCCAGAGGGGATGTACCAGTCTGCAGTTCCACCAACAATGTGCTAGTATTCCTATCTCCCTGCAACCCCTCCAGCATGTTATTGTTTATTTTCTTCATTTTTTGGTAATCTGACTGGAGTGAGGTGAAATTTTAATGTAGTTTTGATTGCATTTTACTGACTACTAGTGATTTAGAGTACTTTCTCATGTATTCATTGGCTTGCTCAAAGTCCTCTGTTGAGAAGCTTCTATTTAGCTCTTTGGCCCATTTATTAATTGGACTGTTTTTGTATTTGATATTAAGGTTTTTGAGGACTTTGTAAATTCTGGATATTAGTCCCTTGTCAGAAGAATTACAGGCCATGATCATCTCCCATTCTGTAGATTGTCTCTTGACAATTTTGACCAATTCCTTTGCTGTGCAAAAGCTTGTTAGCCTAACTGCATCCCACTAATTGATTTTTTACTTTAATGATTTCATTTTAGGAGTCTTGTTGAGAAAGTCTTTGCCAACTCCCAAATGCTGGAGTGTTAGTCCTAACTTTTCTTCTAGCAGTTGTATAGTAGCTGGTTTAATTCCTAGATCCTTGATCCATTTAGATTTGATTTTTGTGTGCAAGGTGAGAGATAAGGATCTAATTTCAACTTTCTGTAAGTGGCTGTCCAGTTTGTCCAGCACCATTTGTTGAATAAGCTGTCATTCCTCCATGTATTATTTTGACCCCCTTTGTCAAAGACCAGATGTTTAAAGATTTGTGTGTTTGTTTCAGAGTCTTCTATTCCATTGGTCTTCATTCCTATTTTGATACCAGTACCGTGCTGTTTTTGTTACTACAGCTCTATAGTATAGTTTTAGATCTGGTATCGTGAATCCACCTGTTTCACCTTTCTTGCTTAGTAATATTTTGGCTATTCTGGGTTTCTTGTTGTTCCAAATGAATTTGAGAATTGCTTTTTCTATATCTGTAAAGAATGACATTGGTATCTTGATGGGGATTGCACTGAATCTCTATAGTGCCTTTGGTAGAATGGACATTTTAATTATATTAATTCTGCCTAAACAGGAGCATGGAACATCTATCCATCTTCTCAGGTCTTTCTGGATTTCTTTCTTCAATGCCCAATAATTTTCATTGTAGAGGTCTGTGACTTCCCTTGTTAGATTAATTCTCAAGTGTCATTCCTTTTAAGGATATTGTGAATGGGACTGATTTTTTTCTTCTGCCCTATCATTGTTAGTGTATAGGAAAGACATTGATTTATGGTATTGATTTTGTAGCCTGCCACTTTGCTAAATCCATTTATGTAAGCTCAAGCAGTTTTCTGTTGGAGTTTTTTGGATCTTCCAGATATAGGATCATGTCATCAGCAAACAGGCATAGTTTCATTTCCTCTCTTCCTATTCTTATCCCTTTGATTCCCTTCTCTTGCCTGATTGCTCTGGCTAGGGTCTCAAGCACTATTTGAATAAAAGTGATGAGAGCCAACAGCCTTGTCTTATTCCCTAGTTTAGTGGAAATTATTTCGGCTTTTCTCTGTTTAGTATTATACTAGCTGAAGGTTTGTCATATATGGTCTTTACATAGTTAAGTACCTTTGACCCCTATCTTCTCTAGAGTTTTGAGCATAAATGGTTGCTGAATTTTATCAAAGGCCCTTATGCATCAATTGAGATCATCATATGGTTTTTTTGTCCTTAATTCTGTTTAAGTGATGAATTACATCTGTTGATTCACATATGTTCAACCAGGCTTGCATACCATCCCACTTGAGCATGGTGATTTATCTTCTTGATGTGTTTTTGAATACAGTTTGCTAGAACCTTATTAAGGATTTTTGTGTAAATGTTCATGAGGGATACTGGCCTGCAGTTTTTGTTGTTTGTTTGTTTTGATGTGTCTTTGTTAGGTTTGGTATCAGTTACAGTTGCCTCATAAAAAGTGTTTAGGAGACTTCCTTCCTTTTCAATTTCCTGGAATAGCTTAATAAGCAGAGCTCCTCCTCATAGGTGTGGTAAAATCATCAGGGAATCCATCAGGTCCCTGGCTTTTCTTCTTTGGTAGGCTTTTAACTGCTGTATGGATTTCAGTGCCTGTTATTGGGTTGTTTAGCATTTCAATATCTTCCTTTTTCAACTTAGGGATATTGTACATGCCTAGAAATTTGTCCATGTCTTCCAGATTATCTAATTTAGAGAAGTATAGCTTTTCAAAATATGTTATTATAATTTGTTGGATTTCCATAGGGTGAATGGTGATCACTCTCTTTTCATTGGTGATTTTGTTGATTTGCTTCATTTCCCTCCTTTTTTTAGTGAGATTGGCTACGGGGGGGGGCATCTATCAATTTTATTTATTTTTTCGAAGTACCAGCTCTTCGTTTCATCGATTCTTTTTATTGCTTTTTAGTTCTCAGCTTCATTGATCCCTAGAACCTATTCATTGTACATAACTAAAACTTCGTACCCACTGAACAACTCTACATTTCCCCCTTCTCCTAGTTGCTAGAAACCACCATTCTATTTTCTGCTCCTATGAGTTTGACTATTCAATATACCTCATAGAAGAGAGATCGTGCAGTCCTTGTCCTTCTGTAATTTGCTTATTTCACTTAGAATAACAGACTCAAGATTAATCCATGTTTTTTACAAGTGGCAGAATTTCCTTCTTTTTAAAGAATGAATAATGGGGCTGGAGCGGTGGCTCAGCAGTTAAGGCGCTTGCCGGGCATGCGCAAGTATGCGAATTCAAACCCCAGCACCACATACACAATGAAGTCTCAGAGCAATGAAGGCCATGTGAAAAATTAAATAAAATTGATTCTCTCTGTCTCTCTCTCACTGTCCCCTCTTTCTTAAAATAAATAAATAAATAAATAAATAATGAATAATACTCCATTGCATAAATAAGCCACATTTTCTTAATCCATTTATCTTTTGATGGACATTTGGTGGTTATTTCCATATCTTGGCTATTGTGAATAATGCTACAACAAACATGCAGATGTCTTCTGAAGACTCTACTTTCAATTCTTTTGCACATATACTTTGAAGTGGGATTGCTAGATCAGATTTATATAGATCAGTTCTATTTTTAGAGTTTTGAGGAACCTCCATATTGTTTTGCATAGTGTCAGCACAATTTTACATTCCCATCAATAACACACAAGGTTCTGGTTTCTCCACAACCTAACATATTTTATCCTTTTAAAATATCCTAACATTCTCATTATGTATAAGCTGAAATCTCATTTCTCTGATGATGAGCATATTTTCATATATCTGTTTGCTATTTGTGCACTTTCTTTAGAGAGATGTTCATTCAAATACTTTGCCCATTTTAAAATCAGTTTTCTTTCCTATTTGGGTTGTAGGAATTTCACATATATATTTCATATATAGCCTTTTAGTCTTAGGTATCTCTTAATCCAAACAAATTGACAATTCAGATTAACCATCACACGTCCTTATCTATTTTGTTTTTCTTACTGATGCCATTGGTGTCCTAACAAGAAATAATTAGCAAGACCAATGTCAAGGTGTTTGTGAATGTTTTCATCTTGAAACTTTACAATTTTGGTTCTTGTGTTTAAATCTTTAATCCATTTGAATTGATGTCTATGTGTATCATAAGAGATGGATGCAATTTCCTTCTTTTTCCCATGGATATTATTTTTCTCAACACCCTTTGTTGAAGAGTCTATCCTTATTTTTCTAAGCACTCTTGTTGAAGAACAATTGACTATGTACGTGTGGATTTATTTCTAGGTTTTGTGCCCTGTTTCATTGTTCTCTGTTTCTGTCAGTATCGTATTCTTTGGATTACTAGAGCTTTGTACTGTATTTTGGAAATCAGGAAGTGTGATACTTCCAGCTTTGTTCTTCCTCCTCAAGTTCAGTTTGACTATTCTGGATCTTTTATGGTTGCATATGAATTTTAGGAGAAATTATAACTGATGCCACATAAATAAAAAGGATTACAAGAGATTACTACCAAAATTATACCGCTAATAAATTGTATAACATAGAATAAATTGATAAATTCCTAGAAACATTCAACATAATAAAATAGAAGAAAAAAGAAATAGAAAATCCGAACAGACCAATGCCAAGGAAGGAGTTCAATCAATAATTGAAAATTCCCAACAACAACAAAAGTTCTGGACCTGATAGCTTCAATTCTACCAAATTGTTAAAGAAGGACAAATGCCATTCCTTCTCAAACTCTTCCAAAAACCTGAAGAGTAGAGAACACTTCCAAATTCATTTTCTGCGACCAATTTTACCCTGATACCAAAGACAAAGATCACATGAAAAGCACAGACCAATCTCCCGATGAAAATAAATGCAAAAATCCTCAACAAAATACCTGAAAACCAAATTCAACAGCACATTGAAAGTATCATACACTGTGGTCAAGTGGGATTTATCACTATGATGCAAGGATAGATAGTTCAACATTCACTAATCAGTAAATATGATATGCCAAGTAATAAAATGAGGAATAAATATCACATGATAATTTCAGTAGATACAGAAAAAATTTGACAAAATTCAACAACCTTTCATGATTAAAAAAAAGAATACTTGACTAGGTTTCAAAAGAATGTACTTCAATATAATAAAAATCATACGTGATAAGCCTACAGCTAACATTATATTCAATGATGGAAAACTGAAAGATTTTCTTCTAAGATCAGGAGCAAAGCAAAGATGCTGACTCTCGTCACTTCTATTCAACACAGCACTGGAAGTCCTAACCGGAGCAATTGGTGAGAAAAGAAATTAAAAACTTCCAAAAGGGAAGGAAAGTAAAACCATCTCTTTCTGCAGATAACATGGTCTTATATGTAGGAACCCTAAAAACTAAACAAAAAAAAATGGAGCTAATAAATGAATTCAGCAAAGTTGCAGGAATACATCAACACACAAAATTCAGTTGTACTTTTCTACACTGACAACAAACTGTCCATAAAGAAAATTAAGGGAAAAGATCACATTTACAATAGCTTTCAAAGGAATAAAATACTTAGGAATAAACTTAACTAAGGAAGTGAAAAACATACACACTGAAAACTACAAACACTGATGAAAGAAACTAGAGATGACACAAATAAATAAAAGACATCCCATATTCATGAACTGGAAAAAATGATATCATTAAAATGTCTATACTATCTAAAATGATCTACATATTCAATGTTATTTCCATCAAAATACCAGTGACTTCTTTTTTCTCCTGTATG
Source organism: Aplodontia rufa (assembly GCA_004027875.1). NCBI lineage: Eukaryota > Metazoa > Chordata > Mammalia > Rodentia > Aplodontiidae > Aplodontia > Aplodontia rufa. The sequence continues at coordinate 79,235 of PVKS010003722.1, read as the reverse complement.
CAAGTATGTTGCAGTGAAGAATGCAATCTTTTTTTTTTTTTGTAAAGAAAGAGGGACAGTGTGAGAGAGGGAGAGGGAGGGAGAGAGGGAGAGAAAGAGAAGCAATTTTTATTTAGTTTTTCATGTGACTTTTGTTCCTCTGACACTTCATTGTGTACATGGTGCTGGGATTTCGCACATGCCAGGCAGGAGCCATAACTGCTGAGCCAGCACTGCAGCCCCAAGAATGCAATCATTTTGATACCACTTCCTTGATACAAATAAGGGAGCTGGCTCTTTTATGCATAATTGCATTAGCATCATCAGTACAAATAAAAGTAAAAAAGTCAAATAATGCCCTAGTATTACTGTGAAAATAGTTTGGACCTTGTCAACCTCTTAAAAGGTGGGTCAGGGGTTGGAGCAGTGGCTCAATGGTTATGGCACTTGCCTGGCATATGCGAGTATGTGAGTTCAAACCCGAGCACCACGTACACAATAAGTGTCCCAGGGACGAGGGTCATGTGAAAAACTAAAGATTGCTTCTCTCTCTCTCACTGTCCCCTCTTTCTTTAAAAAAAAAAAGTGGGTCAGTTTACAGGGGCTGGAGCAGTGGCTCAGAAGTTACAGTGCTTGCCTAGCATGCATGAGGACATGGGTTCGAACCCCAGCACCACGTACACAACTAAGTGTCAGAGCGGGGAGGGTTATGTGGGAAAGTCAATAAAAATTGATTCTCTCTCTCTTTGAAAAGAAAAAAACTAAATAAAATTGATTCTCTATTCCTTTCTCTCACTGTCCCTCTCTCTCTTTAAAAAAATGTAAAAAGGGGGTCTACAGAGAAAACTTTAAGAACCACTGTTCTCTAACAAATTACCTACAGATCACAAATAGGTCATGGCAGTGCCATACCCATTCTGCTGCCTAGGAATCCCTTCTCTCTTCATCTTGCAGACCTACCCATTTTTCAAAGGCCCAATTCAAAAATCTCCTTAAAACTGTCCTTTACCCTTTCCTCCCCCATCCAAGTTACCTTTTTCTTCTTTATCTTTCCATGGTGCTTTACACATATCTCTGCTACAATTCTTAGTGTTGCACTTTTTCTTTGCATATTTTAATAGATACTCCATAATTTAATGAGGCTAGAATTTTATCATTACCTACCAGAAAATCATGACAATGGCTATTTTTGTCTTTATTTTTTATATTTGTATTTATCTATATTTATTTATTTATTTTATATTTATAATATAGTACTGCCATTGGGCCACTCTGCATTATGCATGGCAGATTCTATGCCTGTATAACTGTAGTTCTTAGTCGGATCCCCTTATTCACTTACTTTTTCTGTATACATTTTACAAATAAATAGTAATTTGCTATCCCATTCCTATGATGAGTATACTGAGACTGTAGTATTTCTGGTGAAATGTTTTGTCTTTTGTGCCCTTCTTTTTAAGTTCAAGTAACACTTATTTACTAAATGTTTCCACTTTTCATCAAAAGAAAAAAATAACTCTCTTAACAGAGGAATCAGATGCTCATATGAAAAACACTTTGTAACAGTAATACACTTATTTCATCTGAAGATTTTAAATGGAGTGTTACCAAAAATAATCAGTGCATTTTTTATTTTGTATACTATTCATTTTTAAGGGTTGTTGGCACAAAAGAAAATACGTTTAGCAGATTATGCTTTTAACTGAAGAATTTTTGTCTATTAAGATTATTATGGGCATGGCCCTTTTATGCCATATGTGTTTGAAATTCCCATTCTGCCAGAAATAATTTTTTCAAATCAAGAGAATTATCTCTTCTCAGAAAAATATTCTTGTACACAGAAAAGCAATCATCTCATTAACTAGAATGTGAAATGAGACAAATGACAGGACAAATAAGGAACAAACACATTGTCATACAGGAAGAATGTGCCTGCGTGCAAGAGCTTATGCATTACTGCTGCTAAGACAAATAATTTGATGCATCAACAAAGAGTAACATATTGTGTGAAATCCTTTATATATGTGAGTATGGGTGCATATGTGTGGAGGATGGCTTTTCTTGTTGGTAAGTCTTATTATATTTCAACCTAAGGAGAATGACTGTTTTAATTCAGATATAATTCAGCAAAGACCACTGTGTAATCATTATAGCCATCAACAAACTGATTCATGTGCAATTGGTCCAACAGTACAAAAGCTATTTCTGAGTTCTGGTTTGTACCCACCATCTTAAGATTACATCAGAATTAAAGCATGCAGGACTTGAACTGACTTCAAAGACTAAACTTAGACTTCTAGCTGGTTTAGCTTTTATTCTTTTATTGGTTCATGTTTTCCATTTGGCTCCATATCCTGTTCTAGCTTGATGCCCCTTCTAGAATTTCATTTACAAATCTTACAACTTTGGTTGGTGAAACACTAATTAATACTGTTGTGGAAGCCCACAGGATTTTTTTTTTTTTTTGGAAGCTTGAATAACTCTGCTTGGACAATGGGGTTGGGGAATAGAAAATGCTGTTTGTAGACCTGTGACTCAACTATCCAGGTGGTTGCAAGTGGCTCCTCTGCTTGCCACCCGCCTCATCACATTGGACTCTGGAGTGGGCATTTCCACACACCTGTGTATGTGAAAGTAATTTTACATTTCTAAGCAATGTGTGTTTCTTATTTTTATATTTTTAACACTTTATTCTTGGATGTATAAAGTGAACCTTTTTTGGCTTCTGTAAGTATGTTCTATACACCTCTAATGTTTTACCCTGTATTTATATGTTGTACACAGTACTGGCCGATTCTGTAAATGGAACTATTGTACAGAGAATATGAACGTCTCTTGCTTCTAAAAAAAAAAATACTGTTGTGGAGGCTGAAGATTTTAGCAATCTCATGCCTTCTCGTTGGAAAAATATCTGCGCTTTTCCCACTCATGCTTAGTACCATATTGAACACAGCAAAATTTATCTTACATGGAACTCTAAATGTATTTAATCAAAATGCATTTAAGGAATGCTGACACTGTTATCTGCTGCCAATACTATTAATCATAAAGCTCAAACCTTTCAATGCAACAGAAATATGAAATCTGTTTTTTCTTAAGATTTTTTTCAAGTAGAATGGTAAAGTAAAAACAGGCCATTTTATGATTTCTAAAAGTTCCAAGTAACGCCTAAGCAATAACATTCCAGCTTTTAAAAATAGGCAATTTGGGCTGGAGTGGCTGCTCAGCAGTTACAGCGCTTGCCTGGCATGAACGAGGACCCAGGTTCAAACCGCAGCACCACATACACAACTGAGTGTTGGTGAAGTAAAGGCCAGATGAAAAAATAAATGAAAATTGATTCTTTCTCACTCTCTTAAAAAATATATAAATAAAAGCAGGCAATTCTACAGGCTTTCTGTATCTTGTATGATGATATTAAGTAATACTAATTTAAGGAACAAAGTCCAGTTCCATAGGTTTTTGGTCTGCCTGGAGGCCACCAAGTTCTCAGCTGCTGTTTTTGTGTATGTACCGATTTCTCAATAGGTTCTGGTTAGTGCAATGGTAGATCCATCACTTTACTTGGAATCAAACAAAACTGAAATTACTTGTGTTCATTTGCTTTCCAAGCTTATAGCAGATCTATAAGGTGCCATATATTTTTTGGTTAAGTCTAAGATATGTTTATCTGTAGGCTGTCCTGCGATGATGTTAGTGAATGTCAATTCATATTTGTTTTTTTTTTGAGCTGCATGTAGGACCTACACTTATATTAGGTAAAACTTTGAAAGAATAATTGGATGTTTTATAAGCACAGTCTTTGTAGATCACAAGATTATGGTGAAGTATCTAGTCCTTGGATTTCTCCAACTGTAGATGAGTGTGAACGAGAAAAAGACAAACAACTTTTGAAACTCAAAATTCATTAGGGCTGGAGAGCCCTCTGGTTTAGTTGGCTAACTTGGCTACATTTGTTGGCTTTCTGTAAACCAAGGGAAGATGGAAAGGATGCTTGGTGACTGAGTGCTGTAGATTTAGCAATTTACACTGCCAATTTCAAAGCTCTATTTTTCCAGGTTCTTTCATTGTCCAAATCCTCCTGTATTTGAAAGCTTTATGTGTCCCTGGAGGCCTTCTGGTGAATGTGACTCCACCATGCTTCCAAGAAACTGGAGATCCAGGATTAGCCAGTGAAAAGAGGATTTATAACACATTTACCCTGAGCTCTGATTGGCAGGATTTGTTAACATAGTCCCTGTATTTTGCCAAATGTGTGTACGTAAACACAAAGGAATGACAGGTTGGTTCCAAAACAACAATTTTTTTGTTTTTAAAGAGAGAGGGACAGTGAGAGAGAGAAAGAGAGAAACAACTTTATTTAGTTTTTCATATGGCCTTCGTTGCTCCAACACTTAGTTGTGTACATGGTGCTGGAGTTTGAACTCAGGTCCTCACACTTGCCAGGCAAGCGACGAAATCGCTGAGCCACCACTCCAGCCCCAAAACAACAATTTTTAAAAGTATGAGAAAAAAAACCCTGAATATGACTTCCTTAATACTGTTTTCCTCCAAATTTAAAAACGTATTTTCAAGATGGCATGCTACAATCTTGCTAACATTTAATTGAATGTTTATTTTGAGGATTAGGAGCTGTGGCCTGGTGATTAGAGTGCTTGCCTGGCAGGTGCAAGGACCTAGGTTTGAACCCAAGCACCACAACTAAATGTCAGAAAAACAGAAACCAGATGAAAAAATTAAAAAAAAATTTTTTTTTATTCTTTCTTTCCCTTTCTTTCTCAAAGAAAAAAAAGAGAGAAAGGTTATTTTGAGAAATAGAGGAATCTAATTAAAAAATGTATTCACTGGCTTCTACTACAACTGTCAGCTGCTTAACATTATGCCATAGATATCCACATTCCCATTTTACTAAATGGAGTGCAAATAGAGGTCCCAAATTATAAAATGTTGTTTATTTTCTTTTTCACATTCTTATGCGAACTGAACGACAAAGTTAGGATCAGAACTAAGAACATCAAAATTTCCTTCTAGTGATGAAGATGGTGATAGTAATGGTGATGATGATTGCTGACATTTATTAAGCAGGTTTTTTTTTCCTAGTATTGGCGATGAAATCCAGGGGTGCTCTACCACTGAGCAAATCAAGTCTTTTTTATTTTTTTGACAGCATCTTGCTAAGTTGCCAAGATTGGCTTCAAACATGTGATCCTCCTGCCTCGGCCTCCTGAGTTGCACGGATTACAGGGAAGGGCTAGTGTGCCCAGGTATTAAGTGATTCTCATGTACAAAGGTGTTCTATGTATTCCTCACAGCAACCAATAAAAATTATTATTTTGAAGATGATATACCTGCTACACAAAGAGATTAAATAATTTGTCCATGGTTATACTACTACAACTTGAATCATTAAAGCATGATGCCTTCCATCATTAATTCCCTTTCAATCCATCAAAGACTACTCAAATTTGGGGCTGGAGCGGTGGCTTGGCAGTTACGGTGCTTGCCCGGCATGCATGAGTACGAGGGTTCAAACCCCAGCACCCACGTACACAGCTAGTGTCAGAGCAACGAAAGCCATGTTGAAAACTCAATAAAAATTGATTCTCTCTGTCCCTCTCTCTCACTGTTCTTCTCTCTTAAAAAAAAAAACAAACCAAAAAAACAAAAAACTACTCAAATTTGCATCATTTTGTCAGCTGGTTCCAGTGTAGGGGAAAATTAAAATCCAAGTCTCCTATTAGGCAAATCAATACAATACTTTGCAATATTAAATTATAAAATGATTTAATATTAATATTCAATGACATTAATATTACTTTAATCATTCTAATTTTGACATTAATAACATTATCTATTGCCTATAAAAATAGTTTATTAAGCACTAACTTGAGATCTCATAGCTCTGTGGGAGATAAGTAGAACAATTTTTTAGAGGCATTTGGCTTTTCTGAAATGTGATGGTTGACTTTGGTTTTAGACTTTCTACTTGGCCTAAAGACACACTGACTTTGAAGACAGCTTTTTCTCTGTTAAGGTACTATTTGATAATACAATATTTATGAGTGCAATTTTATATTATTGGTCATAAGAATTGATTAGTTTCTTGAACCCTAAAAGAATGGAGTAATAAAAGCAGTCTTTTAAATGTGGAAATTATAGCAACACATAATCTAGGGCAACCATAATCTAGGGGGATAAATGGGGGGGAGGAGGTAAGAAAACTGGGAGGGCTCTAGAGAGACAATCAACAATGTAGCATACTCTTCACTCCCCCTGAGAATCCAAATAATACTTATGCAATCATTTAATTCTGGAAAATTCACAACCTAAGCATTAAGCATTTATATTGTTTGTAGGGGTGAAATATAGAAGATTCAAGAGACTGGGATATGGGTGATGTGAGGGTAACTCTGGTTTAAGAACATATGCATATCATACTGTTACTTTATATGCATTTATGATTGTATAATAACTCAACTCCTTATTAAAATTTTTTTTAAAAATGTGCAAGTTATTTTTGAACAATCTATGAGATTGACTTTAATAGTAGATATAATGACTACTTGAATGTGTGTGGGTATGTGCATGTGTGTGTTAAGTTGACTTTCATATATGAACTTGGACACCTAATATTAATGCATATGCACATGGTATTGTTCAGGGTTGATGATGATGTGAATGCTATGTAGCTTCCTTTTTATCTTTTAAAAAGTCTTGTTTTGTGCTATGCTTGTATGTGGGCCAAGACAGGCCAGTTTATACTATTATAATAAACCCTGAAATCTAACTGGCTTAAAACCACAAAACTTTTGTTTATTTTCTTGTTTTCCTTTCACAGCCTTAGTGAGTCAGTCTGCTTTCCTTTATGGTTCTCCTTCAAGCAGTAACTTAGATTTCTAGGCTTTACATCTTGGGGAGCAGCCCTCTTAACAGCATTACCTCTAGGATCATGTGAAAGGGAAGAGAGAATGTGGCAATTGTGCAGGGGTCTAAGGGGTAAGGTAGAATTTTATGGGAGGTCTGGAAATCATATATCTGATTTGCATTCAAATCTTATTGGCCAGAATCCAGTCACATAATCCTACTGTAATTGCTTGGGAGGTTGGGAAATGTTGAAACACAGTGTAACTAGGATAGGGAAAATGAAATGGAGTTTGGCAAATACAGCATTGTCTCTCACACTTGAGAATCAACTTCTTGGAAAGTAAAGTGAAGAGGTCAAACTACAACTGGGTTGCAATGATCTACTTTCATGCAAAATGTAAAATATCCCTAATTCAGTATGCACATTCCTTCTTCCACCTAATTAATATATCCATCACATCAAATGCTTATCATTTCTTTGTGGTGAGAACATTTTAAATCTACTCTTTTAGTTATCAGAACTTTACACTCATGCTGGGGGGCATTTTCCAAATCATTTGCAGGGAATTTTAGCCGATAAACAGATTGGGATTTGAAGTTGCAAAGGTACCTTGAACTTGTATACAGATAGGAAGGAGCCACAAAGAAGGGACTTCAGTAATCTGCATAAAGGTATTCTTTTGGCAGCTGGCAAAATCCCAACCTGCATATGCTTTAGAGAAGATTCTTTCTACAAGTCATATCAGAAAATAACTGGAGGAGCTGAAAGCTAAGCCAATATTTTAGAAGTTGTACAGTAGCTTTGTGACGACGTTGGGGTTCTGATCTACTTAGAGTGGAAATACCTTACTGAGACTTCAAAAAGGTCATGCCCTTGGAGTAAGAACTAGTCTATATGCATGAAGCCTAAATCCTAGAATGAAGGAAACCCTTTGAAAGACCCATCATAAAAAGCCTAAAAGAAGTCTCAGCCAAATAAAAGTGACACAACAGTAATTTAACTTTCTTCCAGAAAAAAAAATAATAACACTCTTCAGAGGAAGATAACAAAATCCAGAATCTCTGCATGTCCACCATATGATTTTTTTAAGTTACTAGAAAGGTGCCTCGAACTTGTAGGACATGTGAAGAAATATGAGGGAAATTATGTATAATTAAAAGAAAACAAAAGGGGCTGGAGCGGTGGCTCAGCGGTTACGGTGCTTGCCTGGCATGTGCAAGTACACAAGTTCAAACCCCAGCACTACGTACACAACCAAGTCTCCGAGCAACGAAAGCCATGTGAAAACCTAAAACCTAAATAAAAATTGCTTCTCTCTGCCTCTCTCTCTCTCTGTCCCCTCTTTCAAAAAAAAAAAAAAAGTCAATTGAAAAGACTCACAGATGACCTAGATTTGGGGATTAATGAGAAAGATCTTTAAACTTATAAATATGCTTTTAAAATTTTTTAAATTTCCCCTTTAAGCCTCCATATGACACCACAGTCTTAGTCAGTAAATTGACTACAATCTCATGAGAGAGCTTGAATAAGTTATCCAGCTGAAATAGTTGAGTAATAACACTAAGATTCCTGACCCAAAGGTACTGTAAGATAATAAATACTGCTTTGAATCATTAAACTATTTAAAGGAAAATATTGACCAAATGGCTAAAGAGATTAGTGAATCACAGCAGAGAAACTACAAAAAAGAGGCAAATGAAAATTCTAAAAGTGAAAAATATAGTATACAATATAAAGAATCCATTGAATGGGTGAAACAGCAGATGGACGTAACAGAAGATTAGTAAATTTAAAGGTAGGTTAATGAAAATTAAAACTATGGAGAGGAGCTAAATGCAAAAAAAAAAATTAGTGCAAGAGACCAGTGGGACATTGTAAAATGATCTAGTTTGTATAACAGAGAATAGAGTAGAAGAAGCATTTGAAGCTGCAATAATAGCCTTCATTTTTCAAGATTTTATGAAGGATATCCACCTACAAGTCCAACAAATCCTGAGAATTCAAGCCAATAAATTCTATGAAGACCACTTCTAGGTACATCTTAGACTACTGCTGAGAGGGAAAAAAAAATCTTAAAAGTACCTAGCATCCAGGGAAAAAACACATACTGCATTTAGAAGTACAACAATCAGAATGTGGCTTACTTTTTACCAGAAACAATGAAAGCTAGAATGGAATCACCTTTAAAATGATGAAAGGAAAAAAGAAATGTTCAACCTGGGATTCTATATCCTGTGAAAATGTCCTTCAAATTGAAGACCTTCACTTCACCTTCATCTTTACCTTTGTCAGAGTCAAATACTCAGCTGCCATAACCAGTAGGGCTAGGGTTAAGGATTTGGCTGGCATGGTTGGCAGAGGCAGGGTTAAGGAGATGTCCTATATAGTTAGAAGATTGATCATCTATAAGAATATTGACAAAATAATACATTAAGGATGATAGCAGCCAGGATTTCATGACTAAAGAAGGGAGTTAGAAATATGGGGATGGAGTGGTGGCTCAGCAGTTATGGCACTTGCCTGGCATGCTTGAGGACCCAGGTTCGAACCCCAGCACCATGTATACAACTAAGTTTCAGGAAAATAAAACCCAGTGAAAAAAAATAAAGTTGATTCCCTCTTTCTCTTTCTTACTCTCTCCCTCTCTCTCTTAAAAAAAAAGAAGAAATACAGTGAAGAGAAAGAATAAATATTGAGGAATTAGATTGGAATTGGAGGTATTGGTGTCAACTCATGATTTAAATAGTTTTAAATTATCTCATTATGAGCTTTTTTTTTTAAAGAAAGAGGGGACAGTGAGGGAGAGAGGAAAGAGAGAAGCAATCTTTAATTTTTCATGTGACATTTTGGGGGTTCCCCAAAACATTAAATGTAGTACCACCACATGACTTAGCAATCCCACTTGTGAGTCTGTTTACAATGGAAATAAAATCAGTATGTGAAAGGATACCTGGCATTGCATGTTCACTGCAATGTTTTATTCATAATAGCCAAAATATAAAATCAATTTAATTGTCCATTGATGGATGAATGGATAAAGAATATGTGATACATACATGTACACACACAATGAAATACTATTCAGCCTTCAAAAGGAAGAACTTCCCTCACTTGCAACAATATGGATACACCTGGAGAACATGCTAGGTGAAATAAGCTGGGCTCAGAAAGACAAACGCCATGATCTCACCATACACAGTATCTAAAAAAGCAGAACTTGGGGCTGGAACAGTGGCTTGGCGGTTGCAGCGCTTGCCCAGCATGTTTGAGTACACAGGTTCAAACCCCAGCACCCACGTACACAACTGCGTGTCAGAGCAATGAAAGCCATGTGAAAAACTCAATAAAAATTGGTTCTCTCTCTCTCTCTCACTGTCCTTTAAAAAAAAAAGTAGAACTCATAAAAGTAGGAGTAGGAGTAGAGTGGTGGTTACATGGGAATAGAGGAAGAGGAAAAGAGGAGATTTAAGTCCAATAGTACAAAGTTTCATTTAGATAGGAGGAATAAGTTCTGGAAAACATTTTTTTGTATGGAATGGTGATAAATATTTTACCACAAAAATTTGGTAAGTATGTTAGGTGAGTTATGCTAATTAGCTTATTTAAATCATGTCCCAATGTATAGATACATGAAAACATCACAAAATATCATGTTGTAACAATTATATGTAGTTTTATGTTTTTCTGTATGAGTAAAAAAATAAAATATATTGCACACATGTATATAATTTTTACCAATTAAGCCTTAATAAAGCTGGGAGGGAAAAAACATTGGTGGGGAAATCCTTGAAATTCAATTGTAATGTGTGAATTAGATGATATTATGTCAATGTGAATTCCCTGAATCTAGTTCATTCTATCTACAACTTTCAAATGGTTAAAAAAATTGTGTGTGCGTGTGTGTCTAAATGTGTATACATCCACAGAAAAACAGACAAAATGATTAAGCCAATGTGGCAAAGTGTTAACAATTAAATGTTACCCATCAAAAAGGGTGCTTGGGGGGCTGGTGCGGTGGCTTGGCGGTTACAGTGCTTGCCTGACATGCCAGGTCAAACTTCAGCACCACCTACACAACCAAGTGTCCGAGGAATGAAAGTCACACGAAAAACTAAATGAAAATTGCTTCTCTCTCTCTCTCTCTCACTGTCCCCTTTAAAAAAAAAAAAAACCCAAACCAAAAAAGAAAAACAAAACGGTGCTTGGGAGGGTTTTGTTTTTTGTTTTTTTTTTAACCACTCTTGCCATTTTTCTGTAATATTCCACTTTAAAAATTTTTAAAAACTGGAAGAATTATAGGTAAATATAGACTCTTCGGACAGGTAAACATAGACTTTTCAGACGAACAAAAGCTGAGACTTTGGCACCAGAGTTGCACTGCAGGAAATATTAAGGAATTTCTTAGGGTTGAATAAAAATGATCCCGGTTGGGAGCCTGCATCTGCAGGAAGAGCACTGGAAATGTTAAGAGTTCTAAATTACAATTTCAGACCTGTAATGCGATATGGTGGATTAAGCTTGTGTGTTTAGCTACTCTGCCACTTAATTCCTGAAATTTAACTTTTAAGGCTAAAGTTATAAGCCCACAAAAATAGAGGGCATCAGTTGATCTGAAGTTGCAACAATTTTCTTGAGGACAAAAGTGGGTGATGGAGTGTGTGCATCGGATGAGGAAGCAGAGAGGAGGAACCTTGCTTAAAGGAACGTATGCTGGATGTTGTAGCTGAGGAAACTACAAGAACCTGCAAGGTTCTCAAAATATTGATGGTGCCTTTGATATTTCAAAAGCTGGTTCAATTTAAACAAAAATGCTACATACATAACAGAATAGAATATGCAGAAAAATCAAAAGCTGGAAGCCTATGTTAGGTTTCAGGCAGCCTAAAATTCCTTCCTGCGGCTGCTTCTATCTTCACTAGCCCTGAGTCAGTCTCCCTTTAGAAAGCAGAGAGAAAAGCACAGATAATTGACACAATGAGCCTAATTCTGCCAATAATAAGAACAGCTTGTGATTTTTAAGGGAGGGGAGGGGCTGGGGATTTGGCTCAGTGGCAGAGTGCTTACCTGTAAAACGCAGAAACACGGGTGTAAATTCAGGTGCGGGTGCAAATTCACCCAATATTCAGGCGTGGGTGTTTTTTTATTAGCATTGGCAGCTCTGAGCCAAATTCACCTGCACCTCCAGAGTAAGCCTGGGCTGCAAAAGTGACGGGGAAACAGAGCAAATGGCTGCGGCCAGAGTGGGCAATGATTTTATAGTCTGGGGTGGAGAGAGGAAGTCAGTGGGCCTTGTCTTTTGTGATTGGCTGATGAATCCATCAATCATAAGGTGATTGCGAGATGCCATTGGAGCTTGTCTGGCAGCATCTGATTGGTTGTTTCCTGATGCCCTGCCCAGAGCCAGCTGCCTGAGGGTTTGGGCTGCCTGATGCCCTGACCTCAGCCCTGCCCTCAGCCGCCTGGAAGCGACATAGCATTACCTAGTATGAGGAAGGCCCTGAGTTTGGTCCTTGGCCCTAAAAAGAAAAATAAATAAATAAATAAATAAATAAATAAATTTAAAGAGAGAGAGAGAGAGCTGGCAAGCTTGGAGGACAGTGTCTTAGAGTTCAGATGAGAAAGAAGGGGTTGCTTCTAACGGTTTGAGACTGAACTGTGATCCTCCCGGTTTTCACCGAACTATCACAAAGTGAGGCAGATAGTCACCCTAGTAATCTTTTGTAGAATGAGCACCTTAGACACAGAGCAAGTAGAAGTTTTGTATTTCTTCAGTTTTTTAAACAAATGCTAGGTGTGATCTGATTCTTCATAAAAATGGAATGGCTTAAGAACCTAAAAGTAAAAATAAAATAAAATAAAATAAAGGAAAAACATTGAAACCAAAATAGACTCGTGAATCATCTCCACGTAACAGCAAACGGAAGCCAAAACAAAATTAATGTGGTTGCTCAGGGAACTCAGAGGTGAGTTTGGCTTTTAAAAGCCTTTACACAGAGCTGAGAGCATAGCTCAAGTGTGTGCACTGTCCTGGGTTCTGTCACTAACACTGCAGACGAACAAACAAGCAAAACAACTATAACAAAAATACTAAAAGGGAAATGAAAGCTCTCTGATCTAAGTCAATTATAACAGAAATTCTTAGTGAAAAGAATAATGCCAAGAATTGCGAAGGGTGGTCTGAGTTTCCCAGATAATGCTAAACAATTAAATTGCTTTAAATATTTTATAAAAAAAATTAAAGTTTCTGCATATGTAACAGTAAACAGAATAATGTAGTGAACTCCCATACACCCATGATCCTGCTACAATAATGATCATTTTAGGGGCTGGAGTGGTGGCTCAGTGGTTTTGGCGCTTGCCTGGCGAGCATAAGGACCCGGGTTCAAACCCCAGCACCACATACACAACTGAGTGTTGGAGCAACTAAGGCCATGTGAAAAACTAAATAAAGTTGTTTCTCTCTTTCTCGGTCTCTCTCACTGTCCCTCTCTCTTTAAAATAATAATAATAATAATAATCATTTTACCAGGGGTGAGCAAATTATACCTAAAAGGCCAAATCCAGCCCCACTGCCTGTTGTTACAAATAAAGATTTATTCGTACACACTCACACTCATTTCTTTATATTTTTCCTGTGAGTGCTTTCAAATTACAATGGCAGGCAAGAGAGAAACCCCATCTACAGTTGTTGTTGGGTCCTTTATAGAAAAAAGTTTGTGACCCCCGTTCTAATTCCCCCATGACAAATACTCCCTGATTCCTGTCCATCTGCCTGCCAGCCAGATGTGCAGCAAACATCATGGTGTCACTTGATTTGTAAATATTTCAGTCTGTATTTCTAAACCATAATGCCATTCCCACTAATAAATTAACAGATCAGCAAATGGTAATCTAGTGAAGTAGAGGAAGGAGAGTGGGATTTGGGAGGGAGGACTGGAGGTAACAGGGAGGAAAAACGGGATGGTGAACTGATATTGCTCCATGCCTGTGTGAGTTTGTCAAAATTAACCCAAATACTATGTGTAACTTTAAAGCTCTAATAAACAATACTGCTTCAATATTACCAAATAGCCAATTCATGTTCCAATTTTTATTCACCTCCAGAAAATAACTTGTTTTAGTTTTCTTGACTTTCATTTTTACAGTTTGTTTGAATCAGAATCCAAATATGTTCCACTCACATGATTCTTGGCACATTCCTGAAGTCCTTTGTACTTATTTTTATTTTTTAGAGAAAGAGAGAGGGACAGTGAGAGAGAGAAAGAGAGAGAATCAACTTTATTTAGTTTTTCATGTGGCTTTCATTGCTCCAACACTTCACTGTGTATGTGGTGCTGGGGTTCAAACCCGCGCTGCTGAACCATTGCTCCAGCCCTTTGAAGTCCTTTTTAATCTACAGGTTTTCCCTGCATTTCTTATTCTCTCCCTTTTTTGTTCCTTGAAATTTACATATTTATTTGTTTTGGGGGAAACCGGTTCTCCAGTAGTGATGCTGGGGTTTTGAGATGAGGCCGGATGAATTAAGTTTGGGCTGACTGCAGATCTCTGAGACCAAAATAGCCCATTTATAGAGTTTGCAGCTATTCCTAGTTAAAACTGGGAATTTGGGTTGGCTGCAGGTTTCTACAGCTGAAAGAGCCCTAGCAGCTCCCCAGCTAAGAGCTGCCTCTTCCCACCTCCCGCTGTTGAGCAGGGCTTGCAGCTCTTGGTGTGGAAGGAAGTAAACCCCGGGATCATCAGTGCCAATCTTCTGGGTTCTTATCTCATGAATTTGAAGAATAAAATCCTCGGACAACCACGGAAGGGAAGAGTAAACGGAGTAAGATTTATTTAAGGAAGGAGAGCAGAGACTCCGCAAATCAGAGGGGTACCTGAAAGCAGAACACCTTCTGATGTGTGTTAGACCCAAGTTTACATTGGTTTGGGTAGGAGCCCTGATTAAGATTCATGTAAAGCAGGCATTGAGAAAAGCACCAACATCATTGGTTAAACTCTATGTAAAGCAGGCGTTGAAACTAAGCACCAAACTCGTTGGAGTTGCTCCCATGGGTGATCCTCTTGGCCTCTTGGTCTTTTGCATTTGAAGGCCCTGAGCATGCCTGTTAATTGCTCTCAGTTGAGTCTGTAGATTCAGTGAGTAGGGGATTTGCTGCCTGGGTGAGTGGCTTCTGATAATTTGCCATATCCATCACTTTCCAACTACCAGACCTTCTGCTTTAATTAATTGTCTCATTTTGGTCCTGAACTCTAGTCTCTGATATTGGATTTCTTGACTCTTTAACAAAATTTCCAGCTAATAGAGCTAAGGGGCTTGGTTTTCCAGTTCCTTATCCTCTTCCATAATGACAGGCATAGATCTGGGAATGAAGTAGAGGCTCAGTAAATGCTTTTTGAATTTTAGTAAGTAGGTTCGGTTTAATGTTTTCTTGAAAGTGAAGTGTAAAGCATCACATATAGGATGAATGGTTCATTCTTCATTGTTAGGCAGGCTGGGGGCATGGCTTCAGTCAAGACATGGAAGCTATGCCCGCTGGCTAAGAGGCAGGGTAAAGGGCTGCTTGCCCTAGAAAAGAAAAGCCAATCAGGATGCTGGCAGACAAGCTCCAATGGATTGATGGATCCTCCAGACAATCTCTGAAAGACCAACCCCATCATCAACTTCCTCCCAGTTAACCAACAAAACCAGCTGTCTGGCAAAGGTCCTGCGCCACTTTCCCTGTGTGCGATTCTCCCTGCAAGGGGCCCGTTTCCCCTGCTGGCCATCACTTCCCATGCCCACCCTCATTATGGCAGTGCAGGTGAAATTGGCCTAAGAGCAACAAATCCCTGTAAACATCTCTGCCTTACACCCCTACTATCATTATTCCTTTTTCTTATTTTTACATTCATATTCCATAATCTTTTTTTAAAAAGAGAGGGACAGTGAGAAAGAGAGTCGGTGTTTGTTTAGTTTTTTCATGTGGCCTTCATTGCTCTGAGACGTCAACATGTACATAGTGGTAGTGATGCCGGTGCTGTGGATGTTGGGTTTGTGTCCTCAGAGTTGAAAAATGAAACCGAGGGATGCCGAGGCAAGCGCAGTAGATGGATTTTATTTAATGGAAAGTAAAGTATAGGGAAAAGAGCAGACATCCCCCAGAGTGGGGGAAGGGAACAGAGCCCATGAGGCAGTGAGGTTTGCCCTTTTTATGACATCCTCTCCTGGATTGGTCACTGCTTCCCTGCCCCTGTACCTAGGACACAGGCACGGGGAATTCTGGTCCAGTCTTTGGTCCATGCCTTAGGTGCCAATAGAAAGATTGTGGTGCCTTCCTTAGCAGCAGGGAGTGTCTGCATCTGGGCCTATCTTGTCAGACCCTTATTAGCATTGGGGGATGTCTTTGCCCTCTCAGGAAAGATGACCATCAGTTAATTTTCTCCTTACCCACCCACATTGTTCTACCTACACTGCCTAATTTTTTCTCCCTCAGTAGGGTTAGAAGTGCATACTACAGAGGTCAAATCTTTTGTTTTTCAGGTAATGATGGGTGTGGTGTTCCTATTCAAGAGTTTGCTTGGGGCCACAGATTTTAAATGTGCATTGTCGGGGTAATGATTGCATCCTGCTGGCACACGGTGACTGCCTCCCCAGCAGAGCATCTAGAAGCTAAGGATATCCATCTTTAACGGATCCAATTAGTTCACTATGTCCATAAATTAAAATAAACGTAAGTTCAAAGTGGGAAGTAACTACCAAGAGATTCTTTTCTTCAATCAATTAAAAAGTCATTATCAAGTTGCTATCATAGACAATTTATATCTTTTGGCTTTGTTCTATCCTCTTGGAAGTTAATGCATGTTATTTCCCCTTCTCTTGATTTTTTCCCCTGTATAGTAAACTGATTCTTTTTCTCTTTCTATATTCTTAATGCAGCTAAGTTTAACAAGACTCTCTCATTTAATGGCTTCATTTCATAAAGGTCTTTATCAGGCCAGGGCATCTCTGTGTATAGCTTCTGTGATTGATGTCAACCTTATTCTGGGGAAATCGTTTTAATTAACTACTGGCTTTGATATGCCCAAGGGAGTACCAGATCTCATCACTATTTGTCTGAATAAATAATCTCTTGGATTTTCTAAGCAGGACATTGGAGGAGATGTCTATCTAACTAAAATTAACTGAAGGCTATGAAATAATCTACTGATTTGGGGAGTGTCCTAGTGGCTGCTTGGAATGAGTCTTTCAGCCCTTAGGAACAACAGAGAATACAGCAGGTGCTCACGGCATCATAGGTTGGTGAGTGTCCCTTGTGGTAGATGTGTTTTTGTTGAGGTGCTCTTAGTCCTAGTGAGACAGTTTTAGGAGAAATAGTGAAAATGGCTAGGCAGTTAAACAAAGGGCCCCATCTAAGAGCTAGCAGGAAGAGAGCAATTGACAGGGCACACTCAGGGCCTTCATGGGCAAATGACCATGAAGCTCACCTGTGGGAGCAACTCCTTTGTCCCTGAGGCGGCAAAACTAAGAAGTAGGGATGGACACAGATGGAACTTGGAAAGAATTACTACCAGATTTTAACCAATAACTCTGGTGCTTAGTTTCAATGCCTGTTTTGCATAGATTTCAACCCATGATGTAGATGCATTTCTAAATGTCTGCTTTGCATGAATGTTAATTATGCTCATACCCCAAATCTATGTAACCCCTGGCCTAACCTCTATTAGACGGTGTCCCGCTTCCAGGTACCCCTCAGCTTTGCAGAGTCTCTGCTCTCCTTCCTTAAATAAATCCTATTCCTTTTACTCTTCCCTTCTGTGGTTGTCTGTAGATTTTATTCCTCAAATTCGTGAGACAAAAACCCAGAAGATTGGTGCCAAATTCCTGGGGTGAATTTCCACCACACCAAGAGCTTCAACACCCAGCTTTTAGCTGGAGAGATGTTAACACTATTTCAGCCTCAGAAACCTGCAGCCAGCCCAAATTCCCAGGTTTAGCTGGGAATCGCTGCAAACACTAGAAGTGGGCTATTTTAGCTACTGGAATCTGTAGCGGCCCAGATTCCATTTGCCAGTGGAAGCAGAGAATCCAGCCTCATCTCAAAATCCCCGCATCACTAGTGTGGGAGGACATCCCTAGCATCTCTTGCTCTAGAACTAGTTCCAGTTCTGTTGTTTTTCTACCTCTATAACTCTTAATTTCTTTATCTAACAAACAGCAATCCCTGCTCATCTCATGAAATTATTGAGGGGAAATTTTGAAAATGTATGTGAATATGCTTTGCAAACTACTAGGTGCTTACAAATACAGCGAGACAGCAACTTAGCTCTTGGAGTGGCCAGAAAACATCATCCCTGATCCATGTACAAGCTTCAGGGGAGTCCAGGGGCCCCTTGAATAGAGATCTCCCTCAGAAGTCTTGGGCTGATGCCTCAGTCACTCAACTTCCAAAGGAGCCCAAACATTCAGAGTTCCCTTAGGCCAGCAGATGGAGGAATTACCTGTGAGCAGCACAGAGCCTCGAGCATGTAAGATCTTAAATGCAAACACTTGATAATTAAGAACTTCTTTGGAACTTTCACCATATCTCTCTTAGGGTGATAACTACCTTTGAGAAAACAGCTGGATTTCCTTTGCACTGTCCCTGCTTTTTACAAGCTGTAGTGAACCCCATTTAGATATGGGACCATGCTGAAGCAGACGCACTATCAATTCCAGAACACTTCCCTCCTTAAACTGCTCTACAACCTTCCATGCCTCCCTAGCTCCATGCCAGACAGGATCAGTGACAGAAGAGGGATCTCTCTGGAAGACCTGCATTTGTGGAAGTGAGACAGTTTTAGGAGAGATAGTAAAATGCCTTAGGTAGTCAGTATAAAGGGCCCCCTCTAAGAGCTAGCTGGTAGAGAGTAATTAACAGGGCACATTCAGAGCCTTCATCTGCAAAAGACCATGAGACTCACCTGTGGGAGCAACTCCTTTGTCCCTGAGGTGATAAAACTAAGAAATGGGGGTGGACATTGATGGAAACTAGGAATTGCTACCTGTTTTGCATAGATTTTAACCAATGACTTTGGTATTAAGTTTCAATGCCTGCTTTGCATAGGTTTCAACCAATGATGTTGATGCATTTCTCAATGCCTGCTTAGCATGAATGTTAATTATGCTCATACCCCAAATCTATGTAACCCCTGGCCTAACCTCTATTAGACGGTGTCCTGCTTCCAGGTACCCCTCAGCTTTGCGGAGTCTCTGCTCTTCGTCCTAAATAAATCCGCATCTGGAGCACACAGAGTGAATATTACTCAAGTTACCGGAAACTGTATAGAACAGTATCGTCAGTACTCAGAGCAGGAGGTAATTTCAGATGATCACTCACTGCATTTGCTTACTTATGAAAGTCACTGAGAAGAACCTCGGTATTATTTCACCAGCCCCAAAACATTCCCTTATCTACATGTTGATTACAGTCAGGTTAAAAAAAAAAGTTCCCTAGTCCCAAGATTTGTAATGGTCCATATCCTTAGCTGGGTCCTTTACCCAGGTCAGGGAAATGTCAAATACGTATTCCAGGGTCAGGTAGGTTTTCCTGTTGAACCTTCCTTGCCATTTCTTATGTATGATCAGTGGGCATGCAGAGTAGGACGTCTAGTGACTATGTGGCTGCATCTCTGAAATCCTAGATTTTCTTGGTGATAGCAAACAGAAAATGCCTTCCCTCATCTCTTAACCCCATGATCTAACTTCTTGCTCAGCAATCTTTTATTATTTTCTAAAGTTGAAAGTAGAAATAAGTTATATATAAGAGAGTTAAAAGGTCTACTCTGAGATTTGTCAAATATTATTAATGCTGCTGTTTTACCTCACAGACTTGTGTTGTTGCTGATGCTGCTTTTTAACTTCTGAGCCCAAGCCCCTCCTCACATTTTTTTTTAAAGAAAGAGAGACAGTGAGAGAGAGAGAGAGAGAGAAACAATTTTATTTAATTTTTCATGTGGCTTTGGTTCCTCCGACACTTTGTTGCATGTACGTGATGCTGGGATTTGAACTTGCATACTTGAGCATGCCAGGCAAGCCCAGTAACCGCCAAGCCACCGCTCCAGCCCCTCCCCCCCCTTTTTTAAAGAGAGAAGGACAGTGAGAGAGAGAGAGAGACAGACAGACAGACAGAGAGAATCAGTTTTTATTGAGTTTTTCACATGGCTTTCGTTGCTCTGATGCTTAGCTGTGTATGTGGGTGCTGGGGTTTGAACCCTTGTACTTGTGGATGCTGGGCAAGCGCCACCCTCACATTTTCTTAATCCACAAAAAAATTTTTTTTTCTCCAGCAATTGATATGATATCAATGCTATATATCATGATTGAAAGGATTGAAACTTTCCTGCTCTTTAGGGTTTATTACCACCTAATTCATTAAGTCAGTTTAATTTCTTTGAACTTCTGGCATTGTAGTTTGCCTTTTGAGGTATTGTACACGTCACACTGAGTGGCTACAACACAGATCATGCCAGAGCCTCTCAGAAGCAACTCAAGATCAGGGACAAGCCAGATCCTTCCACTGAGCCATTTTTTACTGTAGTGTAGAGCATGGGCTCAAGTCTGAATACCAAAATCTTTTTCAACCTTCCTATGCAAAAAGATATTTCTTTACCCTCACTTTCTTTACCTGCACTTTATTTTTTTTCCATTGCTCTTATCTCCATCTGATACATTTTGGTTTATTGTCTGTCTTGCCTGCTGGAATGTAAGCATCATGAGGGTAGGTTCTTGATGTCATTTCTTCCCCCCAGAACAGTGCCTGGTACATTATAGGCACAGGGTACTCTCTGACCTCAGTCTCTGAAGGATCCACTTGACATTTACTTCATTCCATTACAAACTGCCTTCCCCCCATAGGAGATCCTTCTCTCCCATTCATTTCAACAGAAGTTTTATTGGCCTAGTTAGGGTCCTGTGCTCATTCCCAACGAATTCCATTGACCAACAGGATGAAAGACATTGTTTGACCATTCTTGGGTCATCTGCCCAACTGGAATATGATGTGACCCTAGAAGAACCAAGTGGCTGGCAGGATTGATTCCTGGGAAGACAGTGGGCTCTGCTATGAGAAAGAAAGAAGGAACACAGGGTAGGCAAAAAGAGGAGTGAGGAATGTATATTTAGAACATCTATTTGCCAAGCACTATACATGCATTATCCCATTTAATGTGCACCACAACCAACTCAGTGAGGACCATTTTAGAGGAGAAAGTAGACTTTGAAGGATTAAGACATTTGCTAGCTAGAAGGTGGTGAGCTGGGACTTAAATCCAAGTCTAGAACAGAATTCACAGATACCATCTCCCTCTGATCATCCCTTCCACCAATCAAATGCCTATTTGTCAACTTCATTCACTCATTATGGATTTATTGTGATTGGCCCTGTACTTCCCTATTCAGTCATTGCTCCTGACCACCACTCTACTCCATTCAGGTCAGGCTCTGTGCCCTGGGTGGCTGTTTTTGCCATATTCTTCCAAATAACATTGTCTTTCATATTTCTCCACTCTTCCAGATCTCTCCATTAGACTGAGACTCAGCTCTGCTTCCACCTTTCCATGTCTTCTCTGAAGTTTTTCCTCATGGTTTCAACACACACAGAAATCCCAGTGAATGCTCAAATTTACTGCTCATTCTCTGGTCAGTGGTTGAGGTGGGAAAGGAAAGGGAGTGAGACCAAATGAACACTTGGACAAACACCATGTAAACATTTTTAGTTGGGTATGTCACCAGAGAATAGATGTCACAGGGAGAAGGTCCAAGGAGCGCCTGGAGAGAGGGGTAACTTGACACAGGTTAGTGGGGTACTTAACTTACATGAGGGAAAAGAATTTCAGTGCATGCTAGTCAAAGGCACAGATAGAGATTTATTTTGGAAAGCAGATACACATTGAAGGGAGAATATAGGCTGTCTCAAAAGACACAGTTGCTGGGGGGGCACTTCCTCTTTTAGAGGAAACTTAGGAGTGAGGGAAAAGGTATGTGGGAATGACATGGGTCTGGTGATTCTTATGATCCTTTAGGCTTATGTGGTCTACATTATCTTATCAATAGATAATTCTGGAAAGACTCCTAAGTAATAGGTTTGTTAAAATATTTTATTTCTTTCCTTAACCTATTTGTTGGTGGCCTAATAAACAGTGTACAAGGTAATTATCATAAGAGAATGATTTTGTGGTAACTCTAAGATTTATAGATTTCTTAGAAATTTGGGACTAACAGCAGGGAGAGGAACTTACTTGAGGAGTGACAAACCTGGAAAAGTAAGCAGAACTTTAAAAGTATATTTCCTTGTTCTTCCTTTTGTCTTCTGTTTCTTTTGTCCTACCTTAGATAGGCCCTTGATATGGGGACTGAAAAATGTTGATGAGGCCCAAACCCTCTCAATGAGCATCTTTCTGCAGGTAGCTGAAAGTTTTTACTCGCCTGTGTTTGTTAAATTGAGGACCAAGAATTTCCTTGAATATGTCCTCTATATAGCAGAGCTGAGTATAGTAGGTACGTAACCAAGATGTGTTGAATCAGTATCATGTGACATATGTGCCAGTTTATCTTCCAAGATGCTTGCTCAGTTAACTTAAATAATATCTTATAAATCCAGGTTATTTCAATAATAAGTAAGTCAGCACAAACACCTTCCTTTTGTACACTATTTTCTGGGAACTTCTAGTTGCCTGCCTAAAAAAAAAAGAAAAAAGAAAGAAACAACAACAACAAAGAAACACTTTTTTTTTAAATTAAGAATTCCACATAAATATCCCTTCTATTAAAACTTGCTCAGCTTTGTCTGGCCAGTAGTTGTGTTTGTAGTAGATAAATTGACTAATTCCAATCCTCTGTGCTTGTTCCTGCTGCAGAGGATTGGAATTAGTCAATTTATGTCTATCTCATCTGTTAGGCTCTGAGCTCCTACAAGTCATCTTTTTCACCCTTTTCTAAACCAATTATGCACATATAGGTAGCCATAAAGTGTTGGTTTGTGCACATGGTTTAAGCGGCCTTTGACCTGGGGTAATCTGTACTGCATTTATAGGTATCTAAGTGAGGCAGAGAAAGCTAGGCAGTCAGTGTAGACAGAATGATGCGGGTCAATAAGGAGGAAATTAGCTGATGGTCATTTTTTCTGAGAGGGCCTAGAACATTCACTGCCCTAAGTAAGCAGGGGTGCATATCAGCTTCATTTCCCCTTTGCTAGCAATGGTGGTCCAGACAGTGATAATGACTTCCCTGTCAGTGACTTCCCCTCTGCTGCTAAAGATGCTTGTGATCCACATCCAAAGACTAGATCAGACCAGACTTTCATGCCCATACCCCTGTGCATGAGGGAGGGAAGACAATGATTAATCAAGGGAAGAGAGCCGAGTTCTCTGCTCCCTTTTCTAGAGAAGTCTTTTCTTTCTACCCTTTCTTAAATAAATTGTTTGCTCCGCTTGCCTTGGTGCCCCCTGTTTCATTCTTCATTACTCGACTCTGAACCCTACATCCTCAAAATTGGCATCATAAGGAAAGAGAGGAAATGAAGGAAATAGAGAGGAGAGCTGAGGTTCTACAGTAACACAGGTATATTCAGGAGAAACCTGCAGAGGGTGGCCCAGTGGAGCCTGGGACCCACCTGCTGCTTAGCTCCTGGGGTAGATATAGAGGGCATGAAGTGGTTGAACTGGGTTTTTCAGTAGTGTGGGGATCCTCTGAAGGGCCCAAGGAGATAGGTTTTGATAAGGGCTGGAGTCTGGATTTCTAAACAATGAGTTATGGGGTTTGCTGCCTAGCTTCTGGTAATTTTCCATATCCATCAGGGTACATTCATTTTTTTCACATATTAAGTATCTCCGAATACCTAAATAAGTTTATAACAACTCTATATGAGTAAGATTACTCTAAGGAAAGGTCAAGTCCTTTGTTTCAAGGTCACACAGTGTAGAACCTGGACAAGGTTGCTTTTTCGGTGAGCAGTTGCAGGAGCCCCTGAGGACTTTTGAACTGTTTGGGCCACCGTCTCGGCGTCCTCTCCGTGAACTCTCCTTTTGCGCCTGCGCGCTGCGGGAACACCGGCCATTTCTCCATCAACCGGGAAGGACGTTGGTGTGGAGAGGTGAGTTCAGTATCGTTACAGGCCGATGTTCCAGTTCTGAGAACTGTCGCGTGTTGCTTTTTGTCGGCCTGGGAGTTGAGTCTTGATTCTACACCCAAACCTCAGTGGAGCCCCGGACTTCTCTCCCACGCCCCCCGCACACCGTCCCCTTGTCCTCTTGAGGGCCGTGGGCAGCGGGCCGGGTGGAGTCTACTCCGCGGAAGCCGGGGTGGCTGGGCGCTCCTCAAGAAGCCAGCGACCTTCGGAGATGGTCGGCCGGCCCCGGGCCCCGCTACTTTTCCCCCTGTCAGCGTGACCTTGGTTAGGTCATTTGACCTGTCGGGGGACGGCGCGTTCTTCCTCCGCCTGTCGTACGCCTGAGGGTCGAGTCGTCGTTTGGTGTTTGCGGTGTAGCTTGGTTTGACTATGGAGTCGGGCCACCGAGGAAGTCTTGGGGCGCCGCCGCCCTCCAAGCGCTGCGGTTCCTTCCCCACCCCCGGAGGCGGCTGGGCAGAGTGGGGGGCATGGGCCCTGAGGCAGCTCTGGGTTCCGTCTGCGTTTTAGTCGTTTACCGTGTGATCGCGGAACTCAGCCACCTCACTCGCGGGGTTGTCGCGAAAAGAATTTTATTAGAGGAAGGCTGTGCATTTGCACGTGTAGTTACCGCTGAGCTTCCGCTTGTCCTTGTGGTCGGGAGAGATCATTAGTTGTAGCTGTTGATCGTTGGTCACAGGTGGGGCCCAGTTCCCGCATTTATTTTGGGGCGTCTGGAACTGGTCAGCGTTTGATGGAGAAGAAAAACCGCGGAAGCCGGCGAAGCCCCGGGAAGCTTAGCGTTGTGGGCGGAGTCGGTGCGCGGGTGACCTTCGGGTCTCCCGGTGCGCGGACGCGTCGTGCACGACTTCTGTAGATCTCTTACCCAGTTCTAAGGTTTCCTTTTCCCTTCTTTTACCGGTGAAGGACGGTAACTGCCATGGCCTCCAGCGCTTTGACGAAGCCTCAGATGCGGGGTCTTCTGGCCAGGCGTCTGCGGATTCATATCGTTGGAGCGTTCACGGTCGCCCTGGGGGTGGCAGCTCTCTATAAGGTACGGATATTTGTTTTTCTGCTTTGTGTTTACAGTAATAAAATGTATTTTTAGTTTAAAAATTTTAAGAGTCTTTTAAATGAACTCCTCTGTAGGGCGTTCCCGCTCAAGCTACCCTGCATTTACTTCATAATGACAGGAACCACCTCCTAGGTTCCAGATTGTACTTCATTTTCAGACGCAGCTGTGTTGTTTTGCCAAGGCTGCCATATCAAAAGTATCACAGACACAGAGACTTAAACAACAACCCCCCACCCCAGTTCTGAAGACTAGAAATCTGTGGGAAAGGCTAATGTGTTCTGAGGTCTTTCTCCTTACCCAATTCGATGGCTGTGTTCTCCATCTTTACATGGTTCTTTGTGTGGGCTTCTGTCTGGATGAATTTCCTCTTATAAAGACAATAATCTCTTTGGGTTAGGACCCAGCCTGATTTAGATTTTGTTTTTGACAGTAAGCTTTTGAAAGACCTTAGGTTATATTCTGAGGTATTGCAGGCTAGGACTTCAACACATGAATTTTGGGAGAACAGAGTCCACCCTTAAAGAGCATAAGTGTACAGAGGGGTGGGAAAGGCAGTAGTCCTGTTTGGCATCTTGAAGAATTGTCACAGAGTTCATTTTAATGCTGTGCCTTAGTGGATTTTAACATTATACCTTTTTTCTTTTTATCAAAGCCTGTGTTATATAAATCCTCTTTATTTTTTTTATTTTTAAAGAGAGAGGGTCAGTAAGAGAATCAGTTTTTATTCAGCTTTTTACGTGGCCTTTTGCTCAGACACTTAGCTGTGTACATGGGCGCAGGGGTTTGAACTTGCATACTCGCACATGCCAACCAAGTGCCATAAGTAACCATGTAACCACTGAGCCACCCAGCCCCAATGCTGCAGTTTTTTTTTTTTTAGCAATTTCTTTTCTTTTTTCTTTTTTTTTTTTTTAGAGAGAGAGGGAGAATCAACTTTTTATTTATTCATCTGGCCTTTGTTTCTCCAACAATTTAGTAGTGTATGTGGTGCTGGGGTTTGAACCTGAGTCCTTGCGGATGCCAGGCAAGTGCTCCAACTGCTGAGCCACTGCTGCAGTCCTAGTTTTAGCAATTTCTTTTTCTTTTCTTTCTTTCTTTTTTTAATTAAAAAAAAATTTTTTTTAAAGAGAGAGGGACAGTGAGAGAGACAGAGAGAAACAACTTTATTTAGTTTTTCACATAGCCTTAGTTGCTCTAACATAACACTTAGTTGTGTACATGGTGCTGGGGTTTGAACCTGGGTCCTTGTGCTTGCCAGGCAATGCTGAGCCACTGCTCCAGCCCCAGTGTCAGCAATTTCAAGGCTTGCTTTTTCCAAAAGTGATCAGTAGCCATCATTCTGGGTCCATTTCTTCATTTGTAAAATAGGTCAATGCTTACTCTTAAGAGTTTATTTTTATTAGTGCCTATTAATTATATTATCAATTATATTAGAATATTATATTTTATTGTGGCATATTAGTACATGTGAAATCCACTTCCCACTTCCCTTACTCTGCTCCCTCTCTGTTTGCCTTCCTCATCTCTTAATAGTCTCCCTTCTACTTTCAAAAATTTACATGTTGAAATTTAAATCGCCTCAAACTCTCCTTGCTAGATAGAAAGTTCCCTGTGCCTTTTAGGGGCAGATAGTTAACCAAATCAATTTCAAGCCTTTGAAATTCAGTATGGCTTCAATTGAACCAGAATATTTTCACATGTCTCAGTTGTGGGGACATTTAGACTTTGCTGGAGGAAGACTGCTTATCCGCTCTCAAACACTTTAGCATTGTGGCTATCATCCTCTGGCTCCTGCCATTCTGCACCTGTTTTTCACCAAACATACATATACATCACACATACATAACCCACTCAAAAAGTATAATCTGTCCCTAAGCAAGAAGGTCCTACTTTCTCTTCCTTGAATCTGGGTCACTTCCTCTACTTATTTTTTTGAATTGTAGGCTTCAAATCCCATTAAGTCCCAAGGGTTTTTTTTTTTTTTTTTTTTTTTTTAAGAGAGGGA
>PVKS010003722.1:0-52094 GCA_004027875.1 Aplodontia rufa | reverse complement strand
CTGAACCACCGCTCCAGTCCCTGGTTTTGTTTTTCTGACACTTAGTTACATATGTGGTGCTTGGGTTTGAACCCAGGTCCTTATTATGCATGCTAGGCAAGCTCTATAACTGCTGAACCACTGGTCCATCCCCAAGCCCCAGGGTTTCAATTCTATATAGGATGGTAGGGCATAATGGTTTAAAGAGTGAACACAAATATATTGTAATTTATCTTTTCTTTAGATACTAAATTTCTAATAATCTGAATAATACATTAATGTGCTGTGTTACTTTTTAGTTTGGTGTGGCTGAACCAAGAAAGAAGGCATATGCAGATTTCTACAGAAATTATGATTCCATGAAAGATTTTGAGGAGATGAGGAGGGCTGGTATCTTTCAGAGTGCAAAGTGATTTTGGAATGTAAAGGTAATAACATTTTTTGAAGTTGCTTTTTTCAAAAAAAGTTTTGAACTGTGGTAAAATGCAAATACAATATACTGTCTCAACCATTTGTTACTGTACATTCATATCTAGCAGTCTGTAGAACTCTCATCGTCTTGTAAAACTGATACTATATACCCATTAAACATCTCCACATCCTCTGCCCCCAGACCCTGACATCAATTATTCTACTTTTCTATGAATTTAACTACTTTAAAAATTCATTTAAGTAGAATCATACAGTATTTATCTTTTGCGACTGGTTTATTTTACTTAGCATAATGTTCTTGAGGTTTATTCATGTGTAGCATGTATCCTATTTGAGGCTGAATAATCTTCTGTTGTATATACTACACTTTGTTTATCCAGTTATCAGTAAATACTTTGTTTTCACTTTTTGATTGTTGTGAATAACTACTATGAACATAGGTGTACAAATATCTCTTTTTGGGTTCTCCTTTAGTTCTTTTGGGTATATACTGAAAAATAGAATTGCTGAATCATATGATGATTCTGTTTTTAAGAAATTGCAACATGGGTGAATTTTTACACAAGCAGGGGTAACCGTGGCTGTGATGCTGGGGAGTGAAGGGAGGGGGACAAGGCGGGGAGGGAGGGAGTAGGGAGGTTATCAATCCAATTGGGAACCCTAGATGTCCATGAGAAGCCAAACTAACATGGGGATAAAGTAGGGGAAACATGTGAACAGGTGGAACTCAGAGGGGGGAGTACATGAATTGGCATCGGCCTTGGCTTACTCTTGTCGATATCCATGCGTTCATGAATGTGTAACAACAATTCCCCATGTAAGACTATGTTGAATGAATTAAAAAAGAAAGAAAGAAAGTGCCTTACTATTTTTCCATAGTGGCTGTACCATTTTACATGTGGGAAATCAACATTTGTTACTGTATTTTTTTTTTAATAGCACAAAAAAATGAAACATTGATTTGTTTGAATTTGTTTGGTTTTTGGGTGAGTTGTGGGTGTTTATACATTCTGGAATGAACTCCTTAATATGATTGGTTTGCATATATTTTCTCCTATTTCATAAGTTGTCTTTTTACTCTATCGATTGCATCCTAAATTTTGATGTCCGAATTACCTATTTTTCTAAGTGTTTGTTTTAGCACTTAAATTTTAGGTCTTGGAACCATTTTTTAAAACTGTGGTGTGCTAGGGATTGAATCGAGGGCCTTGCATATGTTTAACGTGTGCTTTACTACAGTTACCTACCCCAGCCTTTGATCTATTTTGAATTAATTTTTGTATATGGTATAAATAAATAACTTGAATCTTTTTGCATGTGGATGACCTAGTTTCCGAAAATCATTTGTTAAGATTGTCTTCTCTCCATTGAATGGTCTTGGCATCCATGTAGAAAATCATTTGTCTGCATATTCAAGGATTAATTTCTGGGCTTGTTGTTGGGCCTCTACATCTGTCTGTATGTTAGTACCACACTGTTTTCATCACCATAGTTTTGTAGTTAGTTTTGAAATCAGAAAATGTGAGTCCTCTTCCCTCCTGCTCCCCCAGATTGTTATAACTATTTGGAATCCTTTGAGAGTCTGTATGACTTTTAGGAAGGCTTTTTCTATATCTGCCAAAAATGCTGTTGGGATTTTGATTGGGATTGCGTTAAATCTGTAGATTGCTTTGGCTAATAAGGACATCTTTACAGTATTGAAATTTACAGTCCATGAACATGGGGTTATCTTATTTTAATCTTTAATTTCTTTTAGTAGTACTTTGAGTCTGTCATGCTCTTGGTTAAGTTTATTCTTTTTTTTCCTTTTTGATGCTATTGTAAATAGGATTATTTTCTTTGAATTGTTAATTGTTAGTGTATGAAAACTGATTTTTGTGTATTGATATATCCATTTATTCATTTATTCTAACAATTTTTTTTGTGTGTGTGGAATCCTTACGTTTTCTACAGATAAGATCATGATACTTGCAGGGGTAATTTTCCTCCTTCAATTTTTGGATGTCTTTTCTTTTTGTTGCCTAATTTTTCTGACTAGGACTTTTAGTATATACTTCGAATAGATTGATTTGACTTATATTAGGGTACATTACCTAGTTTGTTGAGTGTTTTTATCATGCAAAGGTTTGTCAGATTTTTTTTTTCTCTCTCATTCTGTTACTATGATTTATTATATTTATGAAGTTGTGTTTGTTGGCCCTTCCTTGCATTCCAGGAATAAATCTCCTGTTTCTTACATATAATCCTTTGAGATGTGTGATACTTTGGTTTGCTTGTGTTTGGTTGCAGATTTTTGCAACATTTATCAGTGATTGGCCTATAGTTTTGTCTGGCTTAAGTACGGAGGTATTATTTTTTTCTTATTTTTGGAAGAGCTTGAGGAGGATTGGTGTTAATTCTTTAAATGTGATTTTTTAAAAAAATTCAGTTATATTTTTCAGCTTCAGTTTATTTTTTTAATTTGTTATTTTCATTGTGTTCATATAATGTTTTGCTAATTTTTAGTTATGCATGTCTTCCAGACTTAGTGAACATACTATGATAATTGTTTTTCAGGTTTTGTCAAGTCAGAAGTGTTTCTTTGTGGTTTATTCGAGATTATTTTGTTTCTTTGTATGGGCCATATTTCCCTGTTTGTGTGTCTTTTAATTTTTTGTTGAAATGTGGGCATTTGAAAAAAATACCCATCTCTCACTTTGCATACTGACTGTATGTGAGGGGAGACCTTCACTAATCAGCCCCTGGCATTGAGGCTCAGAGTCCTTTCTTTGTATGAGAACTTGTCTTCCAGGACTTATGCTGTGCTTTTTGTTCCAGTTTTCCTACATGCACAGTTAACTCTGAAATTTTTCTTAACTTTTTTAAGAGTTTCAGTTCTGCTTCTTCTTGGAACCCTAGTTATTCTCTGCCTGTTACCTCTTGTCCCTGGTCTTCCTGCAGCTCTCTCATGCCAAGGCACCCACCATTGTTTTGTCTCTTTCCAACCTGATATTCAGACTGCATCTCTATTCCCATCAGTGCTTTGAGTCAGGCAAGACAGAAACCTGTTCCCTGGGCAGACCCCAGATGATCCAGCATGTTATAAGCAAGTTTGCATTCTTTATCTTCTTTCCCAGTGGAGGGGCCAGATAGTGGGTAGTTGGTTTCCTTCAGATCACACTGCACTGCATGGGAGAGGAGCTCGGACAAGAAAAAGCAAAAATGTCACAAAATTCCCAATTTTGAATGTTTTTTTTTCTTAGGTGTTTGTTTGGTTTTTGCTGATAACTGGTTTCTAGAGTTATTGCAAAACTACATAAGTATTTTATTGTTTTATATTGTTTTTTGAGGGGTAAGAGGGGGAGTGGTCTGGAGTTTTGTAGTCCATTATCTCTTGTTGACATAGGGAAGTTCCTTTTTATGTTCAAAATCATTTCACAGGTTTTCTTAACTGCTAGGTTGGCATTAGGAAAATCACTTTTTTAGAAGTGACTTTTAAAAATAAATGGTGTTTTGAACTTTTCCCCCACCAGTACTGGGAATTGAACCACTGAGTTATGTTATCCCCAGCCAGATATAGATATAGATATAGATATAGATATAGATATAGATATATATAAAATATATAAATTTTTTTTTCTTTTTTTTTGAGACAGGGTTTTGCTAAGTTGCAGAAGCCTGGAACTTGGAATCCTCCTGCCTTAGCCTTTCAAATTGCTATTCTTACAGGCATGTACCGCAGAGCCTGGCTAGACACCTTTCATAGTTAGATGGGTGTCCACAAAATTGATTTGCTAATTTATCGTAGATTTTGATTTGGTCTGTCATATCCATGAGGCCCTTATATCTCGTGGACAGTGTGAATTAAGGTTCATCTAGAAATGGACTGAGTGATGCACTGATGAAAGACCATTTACTAAATTGATCCGAAAGGATGTATCAAGTACCTGATGATATCATACTTTGGAGTCTTGTGCATGTATACATCTTTATTCAAGCTAAACAGAAACACAAGAGGGAACAACTTAAGTATTTAAAGATTCTAGGGGCTGGAGCGGTGGCTCGGTGGTTATAGTGCTTGCCTGGCATGTGCAAGTATGTGAGTTCAAACCCCAGCACCACATACCTATCTACACTTAGGTTTGGTTTTGTCCCTATAAATGATATGTCATGGAGAATGTGAATCTGGTATTTTTTCAGGCATTCTGTTCCTGAATGTGCATTTCAGTTACACTAAAAGATGTGTGTGTGCATTTGTGAACATGTGTGTATGTATATGTGTCCTGACTGGGGTGGGAAAAAGCTGGTTACACTGGACTTCTATCAGTTTAAGCAACCTAAGAGGTAATTTATGGGCTGGAGCGGTGGCTTGGTGGTTGTGGTAGTTTAGCACGTGCGAGGACACAGATTCGAACCTCAGCACCATGTACGTAATGAAGTGTAAGAGCAGTGAAAATCACATGAAAAATATTTATTCTCTTTCTCTTAAAAAAATGTAATTTATACTATGAGATGATTTTTGCCTTATGTCAGATTTGATTCTACATTTTATTTCTAGTTATATATCTTAAGGAAATTTCTGAAATACAGATAAGATGTGCTAAGTATCCATAGTATGTATTATTTATAATTACTAAAGAGTAGAAAAGTAGAAAATAAAGTAGAACTTTATTTTTCAGTGGGTAATGTTAAGTATGATCTTTTTTCATATGGTGCACTGTTAGGTCCATTGCTGTGATAATGAACATATTGAACATATCATCAAGGGAGATGAAGAAATTGTATAATAGAAAATTAAGAATTAAAACATTAAGGGATGATCTATTATAAGACTTGTACAGGGAAAAGTCTGAAGAAAAAGGATCCAAGAAAATATTAATGGGCGTGGTTATAATTTTTCTTTTTTTTAGAAGGACAGTGAGAGACAGAGGGAGAGAGAGAGAATCAATTTTTATTGAGTTTTTCACATGGCTTTCATTTATCTGACAGTTGTGTTACGTGGGTGCTGGGGTTTGAACCCGTGTACTTGCGCATGCTGGGCAAACGCCATAACCACTGAGCCATCGCCCCAGCCCCTATAAATCTTAACATTGTTTTAACTTTGATATTTTCGAGTTTTTCCATAGTGGGCATGCGTCTCATAATCAGATGATGTTAGGCTAATTTTTATATTTGTTAGATTTTTGCCCCTTCTCATAAGAAGGTGGTTATTCTAAAATCAGTAGGAAGAAAGATTTGGAAATGAAACAATTCGGAACAGATGAGGTTTTTTTAATAACAGGTGTTGGTATGAGAGGAGTGAGGGACGGGAGAGTCTTAAGAAGAAAAACAAAAAAAGGCAGATTTTGTTAATTGGAAGCAAGAAACAAGAGTAAGGTGTGATATGTCTGTCTGTCGGGCAGTTTGGTACAAGAATGAAACTAGAGCCTAGGTAGCCTGAGGCTTCTCCTGGGGTTGAAGGTAAGCAATGAAAGTGTAGGGTCTACTGGTAGGAATAGACTTCAGTTAATTTCAAAAGGTGGTGAGCATTGAGAGAATGTTTATTACTAACTTAACTATTTTCTTTCTCTCCACAGAATTTCTTTGGATTGAGTTCCTTAGAAGTTTGTTTCTGACTTGTGCTCCTGAACTATAAAACGTGAATATGTGGACTAAGGAATAGTTTTTGTTGGTAAATAAACAATTAACAAATACTGTGGACAGTGTTTGCTCAATTCGTATTGATAATTTGGGGCACATAAAAGCATCTTAGTTGGCTGGAGATTTTTAACAGTTTATGAACCTTATAAAGATGACTTGATTTCAGTATTTCTTCCTTTTTTTTTTTTCTTTTTTAAAAGAAACAGAGGGGCTGGAGCGGTGGCTCAGTGGTTCTGGCATGTGCGAGGACCCGGGTTCAAACCCCAGCACCATGTACAAAGTAAAGTGCTGGAGCAACGAAAGTCACATGAAAAACTAAAAAGCTGATTCCCTCTTTATTTATTTAATCTAAAGAGAGGGACAATGAGAGAATCAACTATTATCTAATTTTTCATGTGGCTTTTGTGGCTCTAGCACTCTGTTGTGTACATGGTGCTGGGGTTTGAACTCATGTCCTTGGGCATGCCAGGCAAGCTCCATAACTGCTGAACCACTGCACCAACCCACAATTTCAATTTTTTGTATTATATTTTCTTTTTCTTTCTTTCTCTTTTTTTTTTTTTTTTTTGAGGGACAGTGAGAGAGAAAGAGTTTTTATTTAGTTTTGCATGTGGCCTTCGTTGCTCTGAGACTTCGTTGTGTACGTCAAGCGCCGTAAACACCTGAGCCACTGCTCCAGCCCCTTTTTTATGCATCTTTAATTGCTCTGATATTTTGTCCATTTCACTGAGATACTCCTAGATGCAGTTTCTTTCTCTCTTTTTTTTTTTGGTAGAGAGAAAGGGAGAAACAATTTTATTTAGTTTTTCATGTGGCAGCAGTATGGTGACTTTTTCAGAGTTCTTAGAACCTCCTTTCATCCTTTGTTTTTGTTGTGATGAAACTGTTGCTGTAGAGAATTTTGAGATTTACTTATTTTATACAAAGCTAGTCTAATCACTAATTGTCATTTTATTAAGAGAGTAAAAACTACATCTTAACCGTTTTTAACACATGCAAAATTGAATCCCAGTGATGTGAGCTATATTACACTCAGATGGTAGTAATGAAAAACATTCATTGTAAAAACCCCTGGTTAATAATACATGTTTATATATATGGTGTGTAATTTAAGGATACCTTTTATTTTAAACAATTTTTTATGTAACAGTTCCTTAGCCGTATGCAAAATTACCATAAAATATACAAGAATTAGTACATATTTACATTCTTAAAAGTAGTTACTCTTAAAATTGACAAAACTCACTTTGTTGAATGAAGATACATAAACTGAGGAGCTGTTTTTCATATACAACCTGAATGTCCATTAACAGTCTTGCTCTCTAGTAACGGTGATCTAGTGATGACTTCTGCCCAGCAGCCTGTGAAAAGTCCAGTTAAAGATCAGCGGGCCAAAAATTGCATTTTCCTAGATTTCACAATTGTAGGCAACAAGTTAAAGGCCCAAGCTTGAAAGTAATCGGCAGACAGTTTAATTAATTGGACCATGAGATATTTAACTGAACATTTATGTTATCTGGTGAATTGAGATCCTGAGTCAAACCCATTCTTAGATGCAAAATAATATCTTCATGTTTTATCAAGTCACTCAGCAAAGTAAACTATTTGGACTTATATCATTGCTAGTATTATTAATGTTGGCATTCTTGGCTCCCCTCCCATGAGTTTCTACTATGTTTCGTTTGTGGAATCAAAGAAGCCCACCTGAGTACTTCAGGGTCTGTTTTCACTGGTAGACATAAATGATTTACTTTTTAGCTTGTCTAATAAAACACGCTGGAGAACCATTTTCTAAAATGCACCTGGACAATCACAAAACTGTTCTGTAAATTTCAGTAAAGTGAAGACTATGGAGGGATTTATTACATACCAGTTTTCACTAAAAGGATGGCACTGCTGTTAAGCAACAAACTTAAGTTAACCAATGATCCTAAGCAGTTTGTTTCATTTCAAGAATCTAAACCTTTGCAAATAACAGGGTTAAATTTGGCAGTGGTGGTATTTCAGCCCCTGAAAACAGATGCAATTGGGAATGAAGTTGTAACTCTGGCTCTGCATTCTAAGGCCTTCCCCCACATTTTGCTATAGAAAGAGCATCAACAGATCCAAATTATAGTGGAAATTTTAGCAAATGGCATTATTTTCCATGTGTAGTCAGAGTACAACATATGAAAGATTCTGTTAATCATTATCTCCAAATGGGAAAATAAGCCCCCCCCCCACTTGTTCCTTCTTGTTCCTCCATCTTAAAGTATCTAATTTGTTTTTAGGGAGAAAGTGAGAATTTGAAATAATTTTAGAAGTGGCTAGAAAGTTACTATACCTATAACTACAGAAAAATGTTGGCCTTGTGTCCGTATTGAATGTTAGATCTAACGCTAGGTTTCTTGTTTCAAAAGTAAATTGCACAAGCAAGACACAACAATCTTAGAGGGAATTTCAAGGGAACCCTTTCCTTAGGGCTTTATTCTTCACCATGGTAAATTTACTAATGAAGACCTGACCAAAATGTGGGTCAACCAAATAATGATAAGTTTTAAAAGCGGAGAGGGGAGGTTCCACAGGTACCACGGGGCTTGGTGTTTGCATGGAAGAGCAGCTGGGGGCCAGGTGACAAGACGTCTTTGTGATATAGTCCACAAGCCTGTTGTATTGTTGCTCTGACAGTCTCTCTCGGACTCCATCTACCTGATTCCAAAAATAAAGATTCATTAGCTGCCAACCCTTATGATGAGACTTCCACAACAAAATTCCCCCCTTGATGCTGTTTAGGTCATCTAATAAAGCCATTTTGTCCAAAGCAATGTTTCCTTTTATTTTTCCTATGAGATGTGGCAATAGCACTATATTTCAGCAGTATAACAAAAGCTCTGCATGTGTATATTAAGACATTTTAAATAAGCATCTGGTGTTGCATAAAGTTCTCATGTTTGAAGTTAATGATTTGATAACATTTTACCCATTAAGTATTAAAACATCTGTCATTACTCTTAAACAAGCAGCCCAGGAACAAAGAAGAAAAATGTCTTCCCTGTGCTTAAAATCGGTCAACGTTAAAACTTGGCATCCCGAAAGAAAAGCTTGGCTTTTCGAACCTCTTAAGATAAAACCTCTTCAGTTTGACAGAAAGTGGAGAAAAGCACCTCGTTGAAACCAGTGGCTCTGGGCAGAGCATTAAAAAAAAAAAATACCTTTTGAACTGTAACATTTTCTGTTTTTATAAATATTATGATTTAAAGCCAGAGAAAACAGAAAAGCTGGGCAGAGGAAGGGGAAATTTTTATGGAAAAAAGGGAGGATGCAAAGTACATTTATGGTTCATAAAAGTCTGGCTCATCTTCAGTGGAACTGAATAGGAGAACTGAGATATACTACCTAAGTTATTTTGTGAGTTATTCTGAGAAAGTGCCCACCAAAGGCAATTGGAGCTGTAAATTCTTCCTACCCCGAAGTCCTGTTGCTATCTAATGTGCTGATCAAACAGTGGGAAGTTTGCAGCACTAGCCACCAATCTTAAGCTACTGACCTTGTAGTGGTTTTTACCTTCTGAATGCTAACAAGACCACACTGGAAGAATTATAAACAGCATAATAATGGCTTTTTCATTCTCAAAGTAGTGGTATTGTTGACAATCTTATATTTTTGTATAGGACCTAGAAACAAAGTAGCTTGAAGTGTCTTAAAAGCTGCATAAAGCCAGCGAGATGGTAAAGAGATAGTCAAGGGGCCTAGGGGCCTGCCAGAAAAATAAGGACATCCTAGAGTTTGGGCCTCATATTTTCATGCTTGAGAAAGAAAATAAAGGCCTGCAAAGATTCACTGACAGATGAAAGCTGTGCACCACCAGGCAAAAGCCAGAACTCTGATGATATCATTTGATGGGGCCAGAATTCAGCTGGAAAGCTTTGAATACACAAAAGTCTTAATTGCTCCTCCTGAACGGCAGCACAGGAAAACCCGTATTGTGAAAGGAACCTGGCCAAGAAATAAATTGACCTTCTGACTCATTTTGAGCCTCATAAGGGATTTCAGTAATGTGCCAGGCAGATTAAGCAATTATTACCCCTAAAAATGGCTGCATTTAACCAAGGAAAGCAAATGCTGATTTAAAAAAATCTGAATAGTGCCATACTTGAATATACTGAATGATGTCATCTACAAATTAATTCCTTCCAAAATTCAAAGGAGTTATGTTTCCTAGCCTCTCAGGCAAAAGCAATAACCAGAAAAGCTATTTTATATGAAGAGCTTAAAACACTGTTCTTGATTTTCACTGGAAGACGGTAGGTAGGCTTCCTAACCAAGCTCTATACCCTCAAGTTGAGAGGCACTGATATGAGCAGGGCAACTGAGGAAAACTCCATGTCAAAGCAACAGCCCAAAGCCCAACTCCCCCTGTGGAAAATACATTGGTTTACAGCTCTTTTAATGAAGGTCTCACTCAGATGTAAGCGCTCTGCAGTGGGTTTTCTTTGGGGTAAGTGGGGGAAGTTAGGGTTATGGATACAGGAGTAAGTGGGTGGTTATGACAGGGCTCCCTGGTACCCAAGCTGTGCAGCCAGCTTACTGGTCCCCGTCGAGAAAATGCAGCAGAGTACTAGGATGGTGGGGTGGGTGGTAGAGCCCCTGAGTGGTGTGGGCAGCAAGCATAGCCCCTGGCTGCATGGAGCCCACCAAGAAGGTGCAGTGGGCTTGTAACACGAGTCAGTACTCAGGTGAATCAAGGAGTGCAGACATTAGGTGGGCAGGCCTGGCCACCTTACAGACAGTTGCTAGAGAAACCAGCTTTGTGGCACTGCAGTTACAGACAACCACCTCCACCCCCAGATTCATTACTATCAATCTACTTCCCAGAGAAGTGGGAGAAAATGACAGCAAGGCAAACACGAATGAAAGTTGGGACTTGAGATTTGACCAATAGTGTTAATAGGTTTCCAAACCCTTATTAGCATAAATTTGGACCAATAGCATTAGCACTTTTCCAAAAACTAATTAGCATAAGTTTGAATCAATAACATTGATTGATACTTTCCTCAAACCCGAATTTGCGTAAGTTTGGGCCAATAGCAGTGACCCAAGTGCTATATGAACCCCTAGCAGAGCACATTTACGGGGGAGAAAGCCTGCTATCCAGGTCCCTCCCAAAAGCTGCAAGTGTTTCATTTCCTGCTTCTTCAATAAATTGTTCTATCCATTCATCGTGGTCTGTGGATTTCATTCTTTGAATTCACAGGACAAGAACCCAGAAGGAAGAAGAAATTGACGATAAGCTGCTGGAGTCTGCTAGAATCTACTATAACACTGGAGGATACTGTCCCCCACCCCATTAAGAGCTGCAACACCATCAACTGCAGAGGCTTGCACTGGGCAGACCCAACCAGCTGGTAGAAGCAGAGGAAACAGCAGCCAG
Organism: Aplodontia rufa; assembly: GCA_004027875.1. Classification (NCBI taxonomy): domain Eukaryota; kingdom Metazoa; phylum Chordata; class Mammalia; order Rodentia; family Aplodontiidae; genus Aplodontia; species Aplodontia rufa. Next base: position 40,654 of record PVKS010003722.1, on the reverse strand, counting down.
TGGAAGAGGGCAATCAAGTTGTGCCCCAAAATTTGTTTCAGTTACTCACTCTTAGGAGTTGAGGTAAGGAGAGAGGTAAGGTGGAGTAGGTGGGAAAGCAGAATGTGGAGTCTGAAGGCACAGTGGAAATCTACTCTTCTACTGCCAGGTGCTGCTTGTGGGAGCTCAGTGCTTGTTTAATAGCTGTCCTATAGCACTCCTGCTCTCGTCTTTTCCTGTCTTCATTTTAGCCATCCCTTGATCTCAACCCTCTTTTATTCCTACACACCGGGGGAAAATCAGTATTGAGCACTGTTTCCAGAGCTCCAGTGCTTCCACCTTTTCACTCAGTGATTCCATGGTCTCAGCCTTGCACCTGCTATGGGTGCGGACTCCTGCTGTCATCTCCATAACACCTGGGGAAACAGGTCTCTTTCTCTCCAGCTACAGTGATTGCCTCTCTCTACCCGTCTCAAAGAGACATGCAAAAAAGACAGTCAGACAGCAAAAGATGAATCTCAGGTCTCAATTGTTTAAGATTTGAACTTTTTCCTAGGCCAGCTGAGGAAAAATGATGGTCACAGATTTTCTTAGGGTCTTGGAGATTTCTCATTAAGGACTAAGGACTTGAAGATGATGATATTATCCTCTGCCAAATCCCGTAGCCAGATCACTGCTGCTTTATTGTCAACTGGATCAGAAGATTCTTGGCAGATGTAATAAAGTCAGCCTGGACATCTGACCTCTGTTTATTCCCAGAAAGTCATCCACTCAAAGCAGCAGTATAGTCCTGGTGCCAAGCCTCAGCATAAGCTTGACTGATTATGATCCAAGAAACTAGAGAAATCTTAAGAGTTGTTGTGGTTGGCTGCTTTCCATCTTCTTAGATAATTTTTACTCAAACAATGGTGTGAGGGAGGCAGACTCCCATATCAGGGAGAAAACAGAAAAAAGGAATCAGTCGAGTCTTTCTGCCCCTTGCGAGACTACTCAGTCCCCAGTTAGGACCAGCAGGCTCAACAGTGCCACTGATCACCTCATCTTGCCATATGGAGAAATATTTGCTTCTTGGGTCAACACTTAGGGCCCTATGGATCAGGCCATTACCTGGGAGATAAGGTGAAGAGTGGTTTTCCAGTAGGTGTATCTGCTTACCATAAGCGGAAGAGCAGGAAGCTATACCACTGGTTGGGGCTCACCTCTGGGCCCTGAGACTTGGGATGTCACACTTGAGCATCTATTCCCTAATACCTTAAATGTTCCAGGAGCCATTTATATCCCAGCCTGTATATCCCTGGAGCTATGGGGCCAGGACACTGCCCCAAGATCCTAAGCACTGTCCCCAACCCTTGTTACTTATGGGTCAGGAAATTATTCTGTCTTATTCTGGAGAATTAAAGCAATGGGTAGGAAAAAGATTTATTCATAAAACTTTGATCACTGAAATTTCTGGGGTTGGATGCCAGAGAGGTAGCAGAGCGAGGAACCTCCTGGCTTGCAGAGGTTCAGCTCCTGCCTTTCTCTTGGTCCCCTCACTTTTGCAGCAGTTTCCTCCTGTACCCACAGGCTTGCTGCAGCCGCTCCCAGGCTGTGTGCAGACCAGGGGCTTCTTTTGTGGTATTGCTGCTGTGCTCCTCATTCTGGAGCTCCACCATACTGCACTCTCCTGTCCTGACGTGGAGCACTACCCCCCTATGAAAAGGATCAGCCTTGTTCTGTTTACTTGGTGGCTTTGCCTTAGGCCTGGAGTCCCTCTGGCCACCTGTTTTTTGGGTTAATAATTAGGGCTCACACGCACACCTGGGTGGGGTCTTCCAAACACCCTGTTTGTTCCCCACCACCTTCACATCCTTCCTGTCTAGCAGTTCTCCAGGTCTCTGGCAGCTACTGATGAGGCACATAAATGCATGGGTGCCAGTGATCTGCCTGTGTCTCAACCTCCCCGGCCATGTGCCCCAGTCCCATATTCTGAAATGTACCTCCACATCACAGGCCACTCTCGGCTGCTTGAGCTGCACGGTGAGCAGGTTGCTTTGCTTGTTGTCCTGTATGCACTCTATCTCTGTGACAGGGAAGGCCTGCTGCTGTGTGTCCTCGCTGATGCTCACCACGAAGAGTACTTCTGAGGTCAGCAGCAGGCACCCTTCATGCTCTTGGCCTGAGCCCCTCACCAGAACCACATCCAGGGCCATGTGGACTTCTGGTCTACCCAGGGACTGGAGCATTTTCCTGTTTAAAAGGAGGCAAGTGAGGCCAAGAGACAGCTTGGAAAAAGTTGTCACTTGTCAGTGTTCACTGTTTACCAAGGACTGGGACAACCCTACACAAAGCTCCCCAAGGTCAAAGGGCCCTTACCAATGTGATTAACTTGAGCTCAAAACATTAACTGTCAGCTTAATTCTCAAATTGATTCTGGTCAACAAAACCTGGCTCCTCCTTGAGACAAAGATTTTCTTTGGTTCTGTTGTGCTCCTTCTCTTCCCATAAGAACTGACATGAAAGTGCTGGCTCCACAGGGAACCGCGGGCCCCGGCTTCTCTGCCAAAGTGTGTCCTCTGTCTGACCAGTCAGAGTAGAACACATTCCGCAATAAGCCCCAAACATGGGGACAGCAGCTTTCCCCCGGCCCTCCAGGCTGCCCTGCTACTGCCCAAGATGCCAGTGCCAAGAATGGCTGTTCCTCTTGGGCTCCCCTGGAAGCATGGCCCATTAGCCTGAGAGCAGGCCAGGAGCTATTAACATACAATGTGGATGTAAAGTTGAGCAAGTGTCTCAATAACTTTACCAGACATATTTGACATGGCTGTTTGGAGCCTGGTCAGCATGCAGATCACTTGGCTGATAGCGCTGTTTGGGAAGCTGAGAAAGTCCAGCTCCATGTAAAATACCTGTGGTGAGAGAAGCAAGGGAGTTTACTGGCTGTTTTCTGAAAACACTTCCATGCTGTAGTGATGTCATCTGCTTAGAACCATCCATAAAATGTTACAGATCCAAAATGATGTCACATCTTTGGAAGCAAGTATACAGATAACCATTAAACATAACAATGCTCTTAACCCTGAAAATCTTACATGAGCTACAAACTAAATATGAATGTGCTACAATCCAAGGAAGGACTAGCTCTTAAGGGAAGCATAAATCTCTTGAGAGCAACTCATCATGAACAATAGCTGACACATAGTTTACAATTTGTTAAAAATGTCAAAATTTCTAGTTGACTTCCTTACCTATTATAATACTTCTGTATCTGCGATGGCTGGTCAAATAAAAACACAACACCATACACAGATACATATGAAGGCACATGGTCTGCCTAGATGCAGTATTTAAATGCTAAGTGACTTAATCCAGCTGTTAAACAGGATTCCATATATATTTATGAGCGCTCTTGGGGCCTCTGGTTTATTATATGCCCTTCCTGGTGCCAGCACCAAATGAGGGCACCCAGTGGCACCACACAGGCCTCCAAAGAGGCTCTCCAGAAAGATGGTACAGCATGTGTGCTTTCTGAGGGCTTGTAAATATTTATAAACGAGGCATAGTCATTAGGCTAAGAGTTAGTGGTTTGTAAAACCTTCAGTGTGGTAATAAAAGTTTTATAAGAGTGATGGAAACCAAAAAGGCCATGTGAAGCTCTGCTGAGATGCTCTTACATAAGGCTGAGTTCCTGAGCCCTGGGAAACGCACAGCAAGGGACAATGGCATTTTCAAAACCAAAAGAATTTATGAAGTATGAGTTGAATTGACTTTATAGGAGTCTGTAGCAAAAGTAATACTCTTTTTTTTTTAATTAGCATGTAAACCCTAAGCATTTGATAAGGGAGAGTTTTTTTCCTCTTTCAATTTGCAGCAATTCTTACTGTTAACTTCCCTGTGAGCAAGTATGTCATTCACAGGAGAGAGAAGCAAAGAGGACACTGCTCATGCCTGTGTGGTCCAGAGGGTCTCCTGGCTGCCTGCACCAGGGGCATCTGTCTCCTACTCCCTCCCTGTTAGAGACTATTTTTATGTCCTGATCTGGCTGCATCTTCTTGTCAGAGCTCCGGAGGGGCAAGATGCTGGCAGTAAAATGAAACTCGCAGACTGCAGGGCCACAGGCAGACTGGTGCTAAGCGTTTGACCCTCATGTGATTTGAGATATCAGGTAGGCCCTGCTTTGTGACCAAAATGATGATAATTCTAGGCACATGTTTACTACAAGTTGCTTTAAGATGCTCTGCTGAGTGAGAGTGCAGAAAATAAGCACAGGAGCAGAGGCATGCATTATGGGAGGCCCCGGCTCGAACCTAGCCAACTACAAGTGCAGTCACAAGCTCCAGATCCCCGCCGCTGTCTGCTTGGGCAAAGGCTTTCAGCTGCAGGCCCAGGACACTGGGTCTGTCTGTAGGCAGCAGGATGGTGTCTGCAGGTGAGAAAGCTGCCTGAGCCCAAAGATCTGCACACATGTCCCATCTCATTCTCCACACACATGACACTGGCACTTGAAGATTTCTTCCTGCCTTAGAACCTGTCTTTCCTTCCAAACTTCTCACAGGGCGGGGTTGGGGGTGGATAATCCTTCTTCTCTCTGTTGCATTATATTCTCCATACTGCTCTCAACCTCTAACTGGTTACTTTTCATTAAAGTCTACTTCATTAAGTGTACTGTAAAAAAAAAATCTGTGATACAGAATCACAGAATCTACTCTGAAATTACTAATGGAAATTACCAATTGATTTTCTGGTTCTACAATTTTATTTTTAGTAGCATATTTTTACTTTGTATAAATAAGCATAGGGAGACAAGAGAGATGGCTACTATCTATCTACTTTACTTTTCACCCTTTTCCCATGTGAAAAGACAGAGGACCTTAGGGAAACCAGGGTGTCATCATGAGAATTCATCAGCAACGTCCGAGTGGCCTATTTCCCTCTCACTTACCGTAGCCAGTCTGTGAAACAAGCTCAGCCGCTCCTCCAATGGGCTTTGTGAACACCCCCATGATTCCTTTCCCCACACCAGAGATAACACCCTTGGCCTTGTGTCCTGCTGAAGCCTGAGCTTCAGATGTTTTCTGGAAGTTCTGCATTGGCTGATCAACTATACCAGCAATGGCACCTGAAATAACAAAAGCCCTCAGTAAGTACAGAGGCTTAAAATCCTCAGAAAATGAAAACCTCAGCCTGAGTCTGGCATGCGTTTTTTTTTTTTTTTTTTAAGGAGAGAGGAATGGTGAGAGAAAGAGAGAAAGAATCAATTTTACTTAGTTTTGCATGTGACTTTCATTGCTCTGACATTTTGTTGTGCATATGGTACTGGGGTGCGAACCTATATCCTTGCATGTGCCAGGCAAGTGCCGCAACTGCTGAGTACCACCCTTAGCATGCAATGTTATTTGCATTGAAAATGAATCCCTGTCCTCATTATAAAGTTCACATTTATTTATCAATTATCTAGGCACATTATGGGCTGTTTATGTTACACATGTTTTACTCTTCATTGAAACTAAATGTTCATACTGGGTTTGGTCCACACAGTCAGGATCCGTGAGGTTTAGTCCAGAATTTAACAACCATACCAGAGTATTTCCAAGTGCTACCTATGTGCCTTTCCCCAGAAATAAGACAACACAATTTAAGGAGAAGAAAGAGTGAACAATTCCTCAGGAGGACAGAAAGTCTATGCAGCCTAATAAACTTCCACCCAATCAAGAGTAAAAAAAAAAAAAAAAAAAGAGGCCAGTCTCTATTCTCTATGTCCTCACTTTCATTTTTTTTTTTTAAAGAGAGAAAGGGATAGTGAGAAACAGAAAATCAATTTTATTTTTAGTTTTTCAAGTGGCTTTCTTTGTTCCAATACTTCATTGTGTATGTGATGCTGGGGTTTGAACCCGGGTCCTTGCACATGCCAGGCAAGTACCATAACTGCTGAGCCACTGCTACTACCTCTATATGTCCCCACTTTTAATAATGATGATCATTTATTAATAATCCAAAAATAATAAGTATGATTTAATGATTATTTAATAAAAGTAACCATTGATATAGTATTTATCTCTTATAACTAACCTGTCTTGAGTGCTTTGGGTGCTAGGGACTATATAAAGAGTTCCTAATAATCCTAGGAATCAGGCATTGTTTATATCATTTCCCAGAAGAGGACACTGTGGCACAGAGAGGTTAAGGAGTTTTCCCAAGGTCACACAGCTGTTAAATGGTGAGGCCTGGATTTGAATCCAAGGAATCTGAGTCATAGCCTACCTCTTAACCACCAAATTTTTCACTTATCCTATTTATAAAACAGGCTCTTCTTTGTCAATCTTGTAAAAACTTCCTTCTCGCTCTCTTCAACTGAGATTTGGTCACTTTTCACTTCAGAATAGCTATCAAAACCCTGCTTCACTAATCTGCTCTAACAGCTTCACTATGAGGCCACCATTTCAGTTCCAAGGGTAAAGGATGTTACAAGTGAAAGACATCCCTCCGTCACTCCTCTGGATGTGTCCTCCTTGCTCTTCTCACACCATGGGAACAATGACATATTTAGGAAATACCTTGTGAATCCTGACTTATTTCATGATGGAGAGAAGCATTCCCCAACTCAGAAGTAAAAATTTCTTTACAGTTCTTGACACAATTCCCTGGCAAGGTTGATGAAAATGCACATACCCCTGATAGAAATTTTAGATGCATCAAATCCTCACTCCAGATGTCACTGATTCAGAATCTTTTGTGTAAATAGAGATTTCCAGGTCTCAGTTAATAACTTGCTTATTTCAAGCAATAGTCCATTGAACAAAATCCAGTGAAACAGAAACAAAAGGCTGGTTCCTCCAGGTCAGAGGTTAGGGATCTGAATGTTCACAGACTCTAGTCCTCTCTAGGTCTTGACAGAGTCTTTTAAGTTTATGAATTGACAGACTAAGAATTAACTGAAGTGATAGATCTGTTTCCCAGCCTACACTAATGCCACCCTAACCTTCTAAAGAAATGTCAGGGGCAACGGGAGGGGTACATGCTCCCGGTTGGCCTAGCTCACCCTGGGTCTCAGGGTTGAGAGTCCCTCATTTGTCAGAGGCTGAGGAATCAGATGCTCTGCTCTCCACCTGGAAGATCGAGGGTCACTGGCCATACAAAGTGGGGGTTGTAATGGAAAGGCAGGGATTTTAGGTCTTCTCTTCAAATCATTTCATAGCATGTAAAGTGAACTCTGAAAAGTCTTGCTTAAGAGTACAAAAATGGGTAAATGATTATAAGAACACCAATAGATTAAGTTATTGCCAGTAGTTTTGGTAGAAATGTCTTTTCTAAAGTGTGGCTTTTATTAGGACTATTAAAATTGGGTTGGGGGACAGGTGGTCACCTCATTTACAGTCTTCTCCCATTTTCCTTTTATGTGTCAGCCCCAACCTGTGCAAGGACCATGGAGCCCTGACCAGCTGTGGTCCTTCACATACCTCTGTCTGCAACAGGTATAGCTGTGAAACCCCACTTTGATCTTCTGCTTGCCCCTGTCCTGGCCATAGTGAGGGCTCCAGTTACTGTGGCCAGAAAAGTCGAAAGCCTGAGCCCCTTGACAAGGTGTTAGCAACTACAAGTTGCAACTACAAGAGGAGTCATTGATGGGATGCCCTCAGCTCAGGCCTGAAGGGGGAAAAGCCACTCATCACATACACTGACACTTGCTTGGTCACCAATGTTCTACTATCTCTCGCTTTGTGCTGAGGAGCTGGAGAACAGAGTGACCAGAGACACTAGCAGCCACTCCATGGCCTCTATAAGCCTGTCCTATGGAAGGCTGCTTCTCTTAGGGCTTAGACCCTCTTATTAATTATAATCCAGCTAAGTCCAACAACTGGTAAATTATTTACTGCCATATACTTGAACTCTAAGGCTTTAAGCAATGGAAACTGATCTTAAGACTTGTCTGTTGGCCTCAGGCCCACAGGGTGGGTGGCCACATGGAGTGGGCTGTGATGTGATGCAGGGATGAAGAGGGAATAATGTTCCTGGCAGGGGCATCGTGGACTCGGAGAGCATGGCTGAGCTCCGGGGGGAGTGGCGGCTTCTTGGGCAGCCTTGGGTGTAGGAGGTCTTTCTTTGAAAACAAAGGGAACTATGAGACCCTCCTTTGTGACTTGCTCTGGGTATCAGGAAAGGATGCTTGGTCACTGATCTGTTTTGGTGCCAGCCTTATGACAGTGTAATCTGATTTGGGGCACTTTTTTTTGTGTCACAATTACAGAATTACAGGTCTAAGCTGGGACACCACTCCACAACTCACCATTCCAGACAAGGTGAGACAGAGTGTATCAAGTTTCCAGTTCAAGGGCAACTGTTTTTGACAGAACAGATATACAAACCTTGTTCTGTCATCTGAAATTCCCAACTGCAACCTGACTGCTGATGGCAGATTCTGGTAGCAAAGGGACTATCTGTTGCTATGCAGAACTCCTCCTCGTTCACTTGGATAGAAACTTTGGCTTTACCTGGCAGAGGCCTGTTCTGTTGGGATTTTGAGAGGCACCCTCAAGAGTTTGTGAGGAGATGGAGAGGTGTGGAGCACCATGATGCCTCAATCAGGTAGTGGCCTGGCCTTTGGTGTTTGGAGGAAGAGCAGGTCTGGGAAGGAATGTGAAGGGGGTGTGAAGGCATGCCCAGCCTTCCACAGTGCAGGCTTCAGAATAGAGGGGCAAGCATGGGAATTTGGGGAAGTGAATTTGGTGAATGCGGCAAGACTGATGTCACTTCTGCAGGCTGAACAGAATTCTTTCAAAAGCTATTGCCCTGGGAGATACTGCTATGGAGCTCATCAAGAAGCCTTGGCCACCTCTCTAGGCTGGCTAGCACATACTTCCTCACCAACTCGGACTGTGTGCCTAGGTATGACATCTGGAGACTTCCTTTGATTTCAGGTGCCTCGCAACCCTCCAGTGTCCCCAGGATGACAACACAAAGACAAGAAGTCCATCAAACCCAGATTCACTAGGGGAAAACACATTTCACCTACCCTTGGAAGTTTTGACCATTAAGTCTCTCAACATCCTTACAGACCCAGAGCTCTCCAGGAGTAGGTAACATGGTAGAAAGGACCTGGCTCTTGTTCTCTCTCTCGAAGACAGAGAGAGAGAGAAAGAGAGAGAGTCCAGGGAGAGAGTGAGTCCAGGGAGAGAGAGAGAGATTGAGAATCAATTTTATTTATTTTTTCATATGGCCTTTGTTTCTCTGACACTTATTTATGTATGCGGTATTAGGGTTTGAACCCAGCTCCTTGCGTATGCCAGACAAGTGCTCCAACCACTGAGCCACCACTCTAGCCCCTAGGTTCTTGTTCTTGCTGGAGGTTTGATCTGGGTAGTTATTTAACTTCATTCATGCCTTGGGCTGTGAAGATCAAGTAAGATGACACATGCCAAAGTGCTTTGTCAACCCTAAAATGCTCTTTAAGTGTATTTTTATTAACTGGGTCCTTAAAGTTTCTATCTTATAAAGGAAGAAACTGAGCAACTAGAATTTTAATTTCCCTACCATGGGTATCAAACTACTATATCACAGTAGCTTGGTTTTAGTCAGCTTTTTCATTGCTGTGACTAAAAGACCCTACAAAAATAATTTTAGGAGGAAAAGTTTATTTAGGGGTTAATGGGTTCAGGGGTTAATGGGTTCAGAGGTCTAGTCCATAGAAAGCAGGCTCCATTCCTCGGAGCTCAAGGTGAGGTTGAACATCATGGCAGAAGAGTGTGGTGGAGGGAGGCAGCTCGTATGATGGACAGGGAGCACAGAGCATTCCACTCACCAGATATGAAATATATACCCCAAAGGCACACCCTCAATGACCCACCTTCTCCAGTCACACCCAACCAGCCTATAGTTACCACCCAATTAATCACGATCAGGTAATTAACTCAGTGATTGGGCTATGACTTTTATAACCCAATCACTTCATTGTTCAGCCTTTGCATTGTCACATATTAAGCTTTTGGGGGACACCTTTCATCCAAACCATAACAAGCTCTAACTTTAATTAAGTATCTGATCATATGTAACCATTTTCAAAATCATTTCTGGGTATCAATGAAATAGGGACCAATCTGTACTCTTCTCAATGAGGAGACCTGGTTGCTCCTTGCTGCTCTTCTTTCCTTCCTGCTACTTATCAGCGGTCCTAAGACCAGACATTCTGAGAAAAGCCTGAAGTTCTGAGAGACAGAGACAGGCTTTTGATCTATCGGAGGAGGAAAGAAAGTTGCTTTGGCCAACCTAAAAACACTCACTGTAAACTCTCAGGAGTCCAGAAATGGCTGTAGGGTTTGTGCTTGGCTGGGACCAGAGATCCCAGGGGCTGTGTAGGCTGGTGTTGGTAGGAATGCCAGTACACACCACGGGGGAGTATACGTCAGTACGAGAACCCACAGATTTCTAGAAATTACTAGAAATGATAAACCACATGAGCTCACTGCCATTTCCACAGACAGCATGGATGAAGACACATGAGACACAATGACCATAGCTTTGTGACTTCCACCCTGTTAGTGGAAGCCAGATCCAAAGGCAACCTCAGTAGGACAGGCTTGTGGTTCCTCCACTAGCTCATCTGTACTGCCAGGAACACTTTTTAGACAGGTGGCTGGAGCTTCACTGGTTGCAAAGAGAAAAGAATCCACAGGCTAGAAGCAAATTAGGATCAGGGTAGAGACAGCCATGCACTGGCCAGATCAGGTTCCTTTTCCTGATCATCTCAGCACTCTAGGAATAGCTGGGGGAAGACATCTTTCATGCCCAGAGCTCAGGGCATAAAAAAAGTCCCCAAATGGGACCCTGAAGCCCCAAAATAACCTCACTGTCAATTGCTCTAGTTATAGCAACTCAATCCACTGGACTAAATGAAAGCAAGAATGCTCCTGCCATTACTCAAATGCCTCCCTGCTGGGACACTGTTTGAAACCAGGCAACTCTTACATTTTCGTTGCTACTGTAATATAATACTGACAGGTGCTATCTGTCCAACATGGACTCTGTGTCTGGCCCTCAGGTGCCTGCTGTTACTTCCTATGATGGCATTACAAACCCCAGTTTTAAAAACAGAAACTGAGGGTCAAAGAAGCTAAGAACTTGGCCAGTCACAAAGAAAGGGCTTGGACACTGTAGTCTGGGGCTCAGAGTCCTGAGAGATGTGGTCCACCCACTCACCATACCAGCTTTCCTAAGGGAGACCCATAGCCTTTGGATTGCTGAATCAAGGCAAGAAGATTGTCCTTTACCCAGCATGTCCATTGCAGGTCACTAGCTTCCCAGTTTCCCTGCCATTATCAGGTGACAGTGCCTCATATCACATACTATTAAACAATTTCTAGTAACTTGACCTGCTCTTACAACATTTTACTACTTCCTCCCTCAGTCTGGGCTGGCTGTGCACAGGTTGAGGAGCTGCCTAGAGACTTGAAGACCAGAAGGAGGATGGAGCCTTTCAAGCCCATCTTTTCTTCCCTGTGCTCTGCGCTGCTTTGGTCACTTCGATCTTTGTGAGTACACACTCCCTCAGACAGGTGGGCGGCGGGCGGCGGGTTGCCAAGCCATACAGTTTAAATTCCTTTGTAAGCAAATAAACAAAAAATATCCTTGAAAATCCTGCACTGCAAACCTTCAGCTCTGAAGCTTCCTTTTTATAGATTTTTCCAAACAACTTATTTTCAAACATTTGTAATATTTTGAAACACCCATATCAATACTCACCTCTAACTATACCATCTGTCAGCTTAACAAACAATAATTGCTTTAAGTCAGGAAGTTCTCAAAAATAAATGAATAAATAAATAAGAGGAAAAGCAGGCTCCTAGCTGAAGTTTGCTTGACATGTGCACACTGCTCAAGAGGTGTTCAAACAGCAGCAGGTGACACGGTACTTCCCGGTGGTGGCGGGTGAGTGCTGCAGAAGGGCTGCCTGTTACTTTCAAAACTGCCCTGTGTGGACACCACTATGCTCAGGGCGTGTCATATGCAATCACTCTGCTGTGGAAAATCATGCTGAGGTCCAAGCTACGTTTCCCATCAAAGGAGAAGAAAGGCAGAGCAGGGGTTTGTGCAGGCCAGCATCCCTTCCAGGTGGGTGCTGGGAAAGCTCTGAAAATGGGGTCTTCTCCTAGTTTCCACACAAATGCATTATAGGCATCAGACCAAATGTCTTGTCCTTTCTGAGCCTCAGCTTTGGCTACAGAAAGGAGGGGAACTTCACAGTCATTGCTGGGGAGAAGTTAAGGTTGCAAACCCTGTGAAAGTCACACTGCAGCTGGCAGAGCCAGACACAGTTAGATGGGAATGGCCACAGTCCTTACCGAGTAGGCTGATACCCAGCCGGGACAAGCCCTGCCGCAGCCCCTCGCCCAGGCTCTCAGGCAGCTGCCGTCGCCACTCCTCCTGCCGGTTGTAGTGCTCCTCATCTAACGACAGCCGGTCCATGTTCCGGGCCAGGCTGGTGGCCAAGTTGGTGATGGATGTGAGGGTACCTGAGGGCAAAAGAACACAGGGTTGTCCTCTTTGTCATATGCATGGTGGACCCCAGAGCAGAGCCTCTGAAGGTCTGCTGTGGGGAAGCAAGAAGAGGCAGTGGCAGCATTTGTATCCTTTCTGGACAAGTCCAGTGGGAGGGAGTGACACTGCTTCCCTTGTGGGCCACTTGAAGCACAAGTTTTAAGAAAATGAGGTAAAGATTAACATCTTCCCACGAGGATGATGGCACTCTTCAAGTGGGTTAAGTAAGAGTCTTTGTGGTCATAGAATTTCATATCACTTGTCAAGACTTGGCTAACCAGTTCTCAAATCCCCAGTGAAGCCCAGTTTTGAAGGTTTAAATTTGCCTGTTTTGATTTTAAAGGTTAAGATTATGTTGCTATATTTTAAACAGATTGTAAAGAAACACTTCCCCTTTAGGAATAAAAATAATATCCTCCTCATTACTTCAGTTTTTAAAGGGAGACACTAAATTTCATCATTTGACATCCTGAGCACATGATTATTGTGCCACAGAGAACATGCAATTTTGATATTTCAAATGTTAACTGAAAACAGTGAAGGGGGCGAAGCCACAGCCCTACTGCTCAAAACAGTCCTAACCCCTCTAGCAAGTCTGTATGTGTCTCAACAAATAAAACTGGAGGACAGAGGCCTAGTTTGGAGAAGACATGGCAGATGTTGTTTTTGCAGCCACATCTTCATTATGATCTGAAAAGAACACACACACACACCAACAAACCAAACAGATTCTGTGGGAGAACAGTGTAAAGGAAGCTCAGTGAGTCAGTTTTCTAAACTTATTGCTGACATTCAATTTAGCAGGTATTGGTTGTCATATTGCAGTATCAGGAGAAATATCCCCTCTCACCCCTGCCCTCATCTGGTGAGGGCAGGCTCGTTCCATGGCCTCCCAAAAATCCTGGGTTGGGCAGTGGTCCTTTCACTATCCAAGGAACTTGTTTTTATTGCTCTTGCTGTTTTTTTATCCCCTACCTTGGGCCCCAGCACCTCCTATGGATCATGTATTCTCACATTTCAAGTTCAAGTCATCTTTTGAGACCTTCCAGAGACTTCCGCAACCTGCCCACTCATGACTGGGTAGTGGCACTGTCTACAGGAAAATGTCTTTTATGGGGAAGAAGGCCTTTGCCCTGTTTTCCCTACCTCCTGCTAAGGAGAAAAGTGTAATCAAATGGACCTTGTTAGTTCCCGAGTCACTGCCAACCTGACCAAAATATCAAGCAAACTCAGGGATGAAAGAAAAACACTCTCCTCTCCTTGTGGGAAGCTCTCTGGCCTCTATGCCCAGGGACCTACTCAGGCCACAAGATGGCACTGTTTACGTATCATGCTGGAGAAAAATTGGCTGCTTTGCCTCTAAGTCGGCTTCCATAACCTTAAGAAAGTTATGACAACTGTATCTATATTTTAAAAAAATATGATGAGGCCACGCAGTGTAGGATTTCTGATGCTTAGCAGAAATCCTGAACACCTTTAATATTTCTGTATTTATCACACGGAGTAACAGCTGAGCCAATCCTTGTTTTCCCAAAGGGAAGTTTAAGATTCTGAAGTTTCTGAATCATTTTCACACAGTACAGGCAAATAGTGATCCGTTTAAAATATAAGACATTATATATGAGCTTTGTTACAAATCCAACATTTCGCTGCAAGCTAGCAAACCAAACAAGCTAGAGTCGATGTGACTGCATTTACAACCTCAACAACCTCAACACGGTCTGTACAAATAAAAAGCAGGATAAGGAAGGAATGAGAATAAGGCATTAACACACAGAACCGAGAGCTACCTTTGGAAATGTGCTTTACAAACGACGTTGTCCCTCTGGAAACTCCACTCACGAAGGCTCCTGGACCTCGGGTCAATCCCTCGTACGGAAGCCTGAAGAAGTCCGCGATCCCATTCCCCACACTCCTTACCAGGCTTGCTGGACTGCCAAGGATCTCCAGAGACCCCACCACCCAGCCTGCAATGAACCAAAGGAAGGAGTTACCCAAAGCTTGACTACCATACTTTCAATATATGTAAAAAGGTAGCCCATTTTCTCTGCAATTCATTTTTCACACTAAAATTGAGAATGTAATAAGCTTCTTTGGAGCAAAATATGGGAAATAACTCATTCACTGTGAATTCATAAATGGTAAACTTTATAAATCAAAGTGATCCCTGGCAGTCTCACAAATGGCTTTAATATGACTTCCTTGCCTGAGCCTCCTGTACTCCTGTAAAAGCGATCCATGTGCAGGGGACTCACTCCAACCAGCCCATGGCACTGAATTCTGGACTGCAGGTGCTCTGAGGCGGGGAAGTTCCTCCTGAACCTGCACAGGGCAGCCAGGCTGCAGCAGAGGGGGAACTGTCTGGGCAGGGGAAGAGGCCAGATGCTACATGGAGTGCTGTAAAGAGGACGCAAACTTCTGACAAGGATGGAAGAGTTATTTATAATCTTTACCAATCCTACCACGTTCAGTGCTTCCCTTTGGAGTGGGGCTAGAGCCACACAAATGTCTTCCCTTCATTCCCAGTTTCAGTTGTGTAAACATCAGTGACAGGGACATACTGATTAGGTTAGCAAGGGGGGAGTGTTCCCTGTGGATGTCCCAGGAGGGTAGCTTTGGATCTGGTTTCCTATTTAAGCTCAGCTTGCCAGCAGCCGGCCTCTTTAATAGCCTGATGGCCACGGCTGTGGTGTGGGTCTGGTAGAAGCTGCCCTTCCCCTTCTGCCCTGGATGGGGATGCGAGGCTGTGAGCCCAGAGGACTGCAAGGGCAGGTGTGGGCCAAGGGCCAATAGGAGGAGGAATCTGAAAAGGCAATTTCCTTTAGGAACCTACTGCCCTCCCCAGCCCTGTGCTTTCCCCTTTGTGGGAAAGCTGTGGGGATAAGAGCCATGTGGGAGCACCCTCCCTCAGCAGTGAGCCTCTGGAGAACAGTACTGTGACAGATCCTTAGTTAAGTCAGGCTCAACAGCCGCTGGCAGGTGTAAGTGCAAGAGCCAGATCAGGGTCCTGAAAGGTTCACTGTCCCAATCCATGCTGAGAGGGGCTCTCGTAAACTCTGAGGCCATCTCCCCCTTCTCTGGAATATCAGAATGATAATACTAGGGTTTAGGTGAAAGGAAGACGTAATTTCCAGAAGATGAAGCATACAAATGGGAGAGCCTACATGGGCCGGGCTTGACTCCATTTAATTCTCACAGCAACTGTGAGAGAATATCATTATCTCCTTTCAAGTCAATCATGTTAAACAACAACTGAGCTGTTGCTTGGAGTCAGGGACTGCAGTAAGCACAGGAGGCAGAAACAAATCCAACATGGTGTCCTTTGTCTCCATGGTCTCACTGTTAGGTAGAAAAAGCAGGACCTTGAGGCTCAAATATTGTCAACTGTCCACAATCTCTTGCTGATTAGATATGGGAGCTGCACTTGTAACCCAGGTTACCTGGTTCCAAAGCCCATCCACCCTTCCACAAGCCCAGGCAGCAAGAAGCAGGCAGAGTGCTGTCGGAGGTTGTGGAATATTCTTCCTTGGAAGGCCCTTCTCTGGAGGTAAAGAAGTAGATTCCCTAAAACCTGGAATGGTTGTTAAGAGTCCACTTAAAGGCAGGTTTAGAGACATCTTAATTCCCATTCTCTCCAAAGACTTGATATTTGAAGAAAGAAAAGCAGCTTTGGTCAAAGACTTCCCTATAACAAGGTCCATTCAAGTACCTTTAGGGGCATACAGTGAGAAGGCCCCAGCCTGGCCATTCAGCACTCGCCCAGTACTGGGCCCTTTCCTGCTCTTTTCAATCACATGAAGGGTGGAGTTAGGATCTCCTGGGTTATGACCACAGAATCCTGAAGTGACCACCTATTAGAAGACTATTTGTAAACCTGAGGTACATCTCAGTGGCATCTCCTCTGGCCAGAAAAGGGCAGAAAGTACTCAAGGATATTCCTTTAATTATTTTCCTCCAAAAGCAAATATAGTTGCTCCTTGTTATCCCTGGGGGCTCCAGGTCCCCCACAGAAATCAGAAATGCAGGATGCACAAGTCTCTTATATAAAATGGCACAGTATTTGCACGTAAATCTTACTTGTCTTCCTGTACACTTGATTTAAATTCTAGATTACTTATAATACCTGATAAATGTTGAAGCTATGTCAGTAGTTATGCCATATTTTTAAGGGACTATTGATGAGAAAAAAAGTCTGTACAGGTCCAGTACAGATGCAAGTCTTCTGTCAAATGCTTTCAATCTTTAGTTGGTTAAATGTGTAGAGGCAGAACCTGCAGATACATGGGGCCAGGCTTATCTTTTGCTTAGTTGTTCGGGAATTTTGTTGACAAGGGGAGTCTGTCTGGCCTCCCATGAAACTGATACTTGGAGGTAGTCAGGGATCTCAGGAAATTCTCAGGCCCACATTCTTTCCTTCAAATAGGGTTACTCATTTCTAATTACCATTTATTTATTTTTAAAATCTCTTCAAATGACTCCACAAACTTCCCTAGAAATGAGGTCAGGGTGTTTTTGACCATTGTGGCCAGGAACCTTCTCCTCCAGTCCAAAGTGATCCAAGTGAGATGCAATGTGCTCATTCCCAGGCCAGCCCTCTCCTTGCTAGTCCATTCTCTACCTGGGGCTTGGCAAACTCCAGACATTTTTCCATTTCCTACTCCTTGGATCACTGCTTGCTTTCAGATAATCCTCAGATTGACAATAGATTTTTAGTGACAGAGTTTCCAACAGGCTCTAAAACCTTGGCTCTCTGTTTCAGCATTTCTTGTCTTGGTATACAGTGACATTGGGACAGCAAGAGGATTTTTAGGTGGATTACAAAAAATACAAACAGAATGTTCTTGTGAAACCTCATTAAAAACATAAAATGAAGAGATCACTATTAGCATACAGGCTGCAAGGACCACGGTTACTTGGGGCCACAGGTGGGGTTTCTCCTCCAACTTACTAACAGATGGGCACTTCTCACACCTTGGCATCACCCAGTGACCACACAGAGACTTACTCCTCCCCTGGCCTCAGATCAGAGCTTAGTAACCTACATGTCTGCCTCTCATGTTAAAAGCAAAATTGCCTGAAAGGGTATGGTTCTGGAATGGTTTGTAAATATACCCATCTATTAAATTTGAAATGTTAACTGCTTATTTTTAAATGACTTCTTAGCAAGAGGAAAACATTTTCTTCATTGTTGTGCAAGCTCTCAAAACAACAGGTCTGGCGGGCCCTCTCCCTGATCTTGTCATCTTCTTTTATAAAAGAATGTGACCAGCCCTGTTAACTCTGACTTTCATTGTGGAGAAAATGTAATCCTACCAACATGGCACAATTACTGGTACCACACCAGTGATAACAAGGGCCATTTATATTGCTACAGTCTGAATCTTCTATGGGAATGCATTTACCAAGAACATGGTCACAAAGAGGGTAGGGCAGATGTTCTCTCCTTTGTTGCTTTCATAAAGTCAGACTTCCATGTTCTTTCCTGGAAAGGGCTGACAAGGCCAACTTGGGATGGTGTTCTGTTTGAATTCTTGGGGCCACGTGGAGCCAGATATCAAACTAAAACTGCTTTAGAGTGAACTTGGCTTGAGAACACAGGCTTTGATGCTGATTACCGTATAGTACCCTGAGACCATAGGGTTCCCAACACTCAGTCTTTGGTGCACAGTACTGCCCATACAAGATTATGTATACATATTAAACCATCCCTTGCAGGCTTTTCCAATCAGACCTTACCTCTCCCACTGAGCCCTTGAGAAACAGCAACCCCTGGCCTACTGGAGGCTACATGCCTGGCATAAGAGGGTGGTCAGGATGAGCAAGGGACATTCTTCCTTCACAGGGGTGGGTCTGTGGAAGGGCTAAGACACTGAGAGCCTTCTCTTTGTAATTTGTCTAGATAGGAGGCAACATGAAGGACAGGCAGAGGGCTCTTTGTGCATTTTAGGAGCACAGAAATCCTCTGAACTTCTCACCTTCAGCTATTCATGAATAGCAATGTAGAAAACTAGCCACCTAGGACTGGATTTCTTTTAGACCCAGGAGCAGAGGGCCTGTGCTAGTTTGCCTGGCTGCACTAGAGTGTTAGGTCTTGTGCCTGAAAAGGTGCTAAAAAAGTGTTTGCTAAATTAATTAAATTCAATGTTATATAACAGCTAAAAATATTACAACTTCTGTTGCTTGACTGGCAAGTCAAATGCTGAGTAACTGATTTACTTTCAGCTGACCTTCATGAAAATCTTAAAACTTACTTGATAGATGAGAAGAGGACCCTGAGACCTGAGGTGGTTCAGTAACTTGCTCAAGGCCTCACATCCAACAGTGGCAGAGTCTAGATTTGGATGTGGTTTTGTTTAACTGCCCATGAGTGTCACCCCCTCACTGATTGCTGAGCCACTAACCCAGACATGTCAGCATTACCTGGCTCAGCTCACAGACCCTCAGCTGGTGTCCTCACCTGCTCTAAAGAGAGCCCCAGCAGCATAATGCATTGCCAGGGCGTGTACAAGCTGCCTGGCGGTGGTGAAGATGGGTCCTCTTTCAAACACTGAGAAGGAGAGTGGAGTGTGGTCAGAGGCTATGTACAGCTTGAGGGATGCGTGGATGCTGACGAGCAGATTCACTGGCTGGATCACCAGTCTCCGTAACTTCACTGGATTCACCAAGGCCCTGGCGTGCTGTCTCACCTGCACAGGCAGCACCTGCTTTCCCCCAGAGAGCTCCAGGGGGCGTCTGGTCAGGCTGCTGTGAGGAAGGTAAGTGTCAAACAAAGTTTTGATGTAATACACAAATGTGTCTTCCACATATAAGCGGGCAGGCTTCAGTTCAAAACTGAACTCATTGACATCCAGTAGGGTACTCTTTCCCTCAGTTAAGGTGATGCAAAGCTTGATAAAGCAGTTCTCCTTGTATTCTTCCAAGTCTCTGCTGGAGGCAAGGAGACTTTGCCCTTTGGAACACTGAGTAGGTTCTGTTTTTTCTCCCTGGCAGACCAAGACAGCAAAATGGAAATTGGACTTGTTATAGAGTTGGTTGTCCAACTGCAGGTCCCCACAGTACACCTCCACACAGTGAAGCTGGAAGAGAGCAGCAGCAGGCTCCTCCCTGGGGAGGGCGCCAGCCACAGGGGCCATGTGCAGAAAAACATTGTCCAGTGTGAGTCTCAGCAGTTCAGATGACGCTTTGTGGTGGGTGAGGTCGTCAGACACTGCCAGGCTCAACTGAGTGATAAATGTTTTAAAGGTAAAGATTTTCTCCAGAGTTCTAGGGAAGAAAGAGAGAAGAACATTAGCCATCCTTTTCTTTCTTTCATTTTCTTTTTTATTGACAGAGTCTTATTAAACACCTCCTGATGGGACATCAGATTCTCATAAGAAACAAATAAGAACTCAACTTTCAGTACATTGTGTTTGGACAGAGCCAGTCACACTCGAACAGTATTGGGAAATGTTCCCAATGGGATTATTACAAGTTCCTGTCATGTTTTTTGTGTGTGTTTCCCTTATCAACACCAGATTTTTACTCCAAAATCCCTTTAGTTTTTGTGTACTAATTCTATCATGATGATCACAAGCCAGAAAGATAAATAAAATAACTAAGACCCCTTAAGTTGAAAGTGTGAGGCTAGCAGAAGAAAACTCAGTATGAACCCTGCCCCCGCACTGGCTTTGCCAGCACCCTGCCCTCTTCTTGCCCCCTTTCTGGAGCAGAACCACTGTGCTCTTTCGGGAGGACCCTCTAAGTGCAGCACAACCCTGCACACTCATCTGCTCAAGGCCATCACTCCAGCGATGCACCCCTGTCCTAAAAACATCTTTTTCCTTATTTCTAGCAGCTCATAAATGTGTGGTTATTTCTCTTGAAAAAAAACATGCCTCTTGTAATTCCCACTTCCTCCACTGGCTACCACTCATTTTTCTAACCCCCATTATATAAAAACTCCAAAGTGTTTCCTAGTCACATTCTCTCCTATTCCTCCCCTTCCTTTTTCTCTAAAGCTTGCTATGGGCAAGCATTTGCCTCCACCAGGCTGACAAAACAACTCTTGTTAAGGTCACCAGTAACTTACATTTGGCTAAAACAAATGATGGCCTTTCAGGTTTTTTTTCTTTTCTTATTCAAGTTACTAATGGCATTTGCCATTGTTCGAAACTTACTCCTCCTAGACACACTTTTCTTTCCATATACTCTCTCAGATCTTCTCCCTCTCTGTCCACTCCTCCTCAGTCAACTATGCAATCCCCCCTGCCCCCAGTTTTCAAGGCTCAGCCCACAATCCTCTTCTCTTCCCCACCTCCACTGACCTCCTTGGGGAGGTCATGACTTGGCAGGTCTCATGACTTGAAATACCACACATATGCTGCTGGCCAAGGACTCCCCCTGAAACTCCAATCCTACATATAACTGCCTATCCATACAGTCACATAGATGGTTAGATGACATTTCGACTTGCCATGTCTGTAATAAAACTCTAGATCTTATCTCTCAAACTACACAGTCTTTCCCATCTTAGTTAATGGTAACCACATCCTACCAGCTTGTCAGACCAAAAATATTAGAAACATCCTGGATGTTATGGCTTGAATCTGTAATCTCCCCCCAAAATCTCATGAGTTGAAAACATGGTCTCCAATGCAGTAAAGTCAGAGTTGGAGCTTTTAGGCAAAGCCTTAGGGCTTTGACCTCATCAGTGGATTGGTCCATTTGGTGGATTAACAATTCAAATGTACTAACTAGGCAGTGGTAAAAGACTATAGCCAGGTAGGGCACAGCAAAAGGAAATAGGTCACTGGATGTATGGTTTTGGGGACTACATCTGTCCCTGGCCCATTCCTCTCTTTCTCTGCTTTGCAGTTGCCATGAACTAAACAGCTTTCCCTTACCATGTCCTTCTGCCATGACGTTCTGCGTCATCTCACACTTAGAGCAATAGAATCAGCTAACTATGGACTGTGACCTCTGAAACTGAAGCCAAAGCGAACCTTTCCTCTTCTAAGTTATTTTTGTCAGGTATTTTGGTCACAGTGATGAAAAATTAACCGATATACTTGATGCTTTTATGTTCAACTTGTATTCAATGTGTCAGGGAAATCCCACTGGCTTTTTCTCAAAAGTATATGCAGAATCTGATCGTTCCTTATTCTTTCCACTGTCACCACTGTGATCTAAGCCACCAGTGACTCTAATGTGAATAACTGGAATGACCTCCTAACTGTAATAGCTTTCTGCTTGCTTTCACCCATAATTCTCTAGAGTCTACCTCAACCAAGCAACCAATAAATTATTCTTCTAGAGATTTAAGTCACATGTAACTTCTATGCCCAAAATGCTACAAAGCTTTCCTTACTTCACCAAGAATTAAACTAAGGTCTTTCAATGGCCTATGAGGCCCTGCACCATGTGTCTCCCTCCTTCCAAATGTTCTCATGTGCTACCTCTTTCACCTTTATCTACTCCTCTGGGCCCAGACTGGCTCTACCCTGCTTTCCCCTGGGCACTTGGCTTTAGGCCCTAGAACTGGCTGTACCCTAGGTGTGAAAGGTGCTGTCCTTGGAGGATCACATTACTAACCATTTTGTTACTTTCTTTTCTTTCTTTCTTTCTTTTTTTTTTTTTTAAGAGAGAAGGACAGTGAGAGGGAGGGAGGGAGAGAGAGAGAGAGAGAGAGAGAATCAATTTCCATTCAGTTTTTCACATGGCTTTTGCTGCTCTGACACTTAGTTGTTGTGTACATGGGTGCTGGGGTTTGAACCTGTGTACTGGCGCATGCTGGGCAAGTGCCGTAACCACCGAGCCACAGCTCCAGCCCCCATCTTGTTACTTTCAAGTCTCAAATGCTCCATGCTCAAATGTCAGCTTCTTCGTGAGGCTTTTGCCCATTTGAAACTACACTCCCCCTATTCCTAGGTTCTGTCATTCTTGGCTCCTCTTACAGGGCTACTTTTATCCCTGAAGAATGCCAATCTTCTATTGTACCCCAATTTTTTTTGTTATCTTTATTCTCTGTACCACCACCATTCTATGCCTATGAGAATATAATCTCAATTGCAGGTGTTTTGGATTTTCTTATTCATCGATGAACCCTAACCCTAGAACAGCAATGGTCTATTCAGGAGGCACTTGTTGAATAAATGAATCAAAGAAGTATAAGTAGGTAAACTGGACTGTTCTTATTTCTACCTCCAAATGTATAAGTTGTGGCTATTGTCATCAATATTTATGCCCCAGAAAAATGTTTCTGAAATTGTTCTGCAGGCTTGAAATTTTGGGCTATATAATTAAAAAATTTTTTATCAATACTTTTGAGCAAAAAAACATTGCAATATTGTTTTAAATACTTTAAATTCAAATTAGCAGCATCCAATCTAATGAGTTTTTAGCCATACATGAGAAGCAAGAAACTTTTTTAAAACAGGGCTTAAATGAATGTAAGTCAACATTATTACTTTACATTTTAATTTAATTTTATGATGATAAAATAAATGCTTTAATAGAAAATTAAGTTATAGAACTTATTGAATAAGCATAACCCACAACCATCTAGTAACAATTTTGATAATTTTTCTTTCAGTCTTATCAGTCTTCATTTTTAGAATTTTATGTATCTATATAAAAAGATAAACATATATATGTATATAATATATACTTGTGTATCTATGTGTACAGATAACACATAACCAGGATATTTATATATTCAATATCATATTCAGTCTGTTTTACTTTAGGTTATATTATATGCATTGTCTAGACCATTAAAATTCTATAATGCCTATATTTTCTGATGTACCATTTGTGGTACATTTATATATCAGCTATTTCCCTACTGATAGGCATTTGTATCCTGAATATTTTGCCATTATAATTAACAATATAAAAAAATCTGTTTATCTTTGCCCACTTTTTTTATTTCCTTAATTCTTAAAAGTGGAATTTTTAAAACAAAGGGATTTTAGAACTCTCCATGAATGCACATTGTTAAAGTGCTTTCCAGGAAATGGCACCAATTCACATTATCTCCAGCAATGTAGATTACCATTGGATTACCATTGTTAATTTGATAAATATATCTTATTTAAGCTTCCACTCCTTTGATTACTTATATTTCCTCCTCCCAGAATTTTCTGTTCATATTTTTGGCCTTTAATTTTGATTTGGAAGGAGTAGTTATCTTTATACTATATATAATGCATTATATGAGTCTTTTAAATTAGAATATTAATTCTTTGCCTATTTCATGTTTCTAAAACTTGAAGTGACAGCAATACTCAGGTCAAAACTGTGGCTCCAACAGGTGTATTTATATTTGATGTAGCTCTACTTGCTAAGGCTAATTACTAAGTTGTGCGAATATAGAAATATTAACTTAGATTTCTTGCTAATAATAATGGAATAATCCTGAGATACATGCCTCAGTTTGTAAATTAGTTTGTTAAACTTTTCACAAAAGAATTGGAAAGAGGACCCAAGAATGATAATATATTTCTACCTATTATAGGTATGATTTAGTGCTAATAACTAGATCTTACTTATAAATTACATAATAACGAATCAAAAGCTTTAGAATGTATATGGGGATTGACAAAGAATAGTAAATAATAGGTTTGCTACTTTATAATTGGAAAGCTCACTGTTCTACTACTGAGAAATTTATGAAGCCTACCTGTTGGTGTTGGTTAAAATAGATCCTGCTTTTCCTTCTGGGGCCATAGTGATGAAGACTGTGCCACACTGATGGACAACATCCACATACACATAGCCAAAGCCAGTGAGGAAAACAACCTGCAAAAACAATATTCAGAATCTGATTAAAAATAAGAACACTACTGAAAAGACTGGCTTCAAATCTCTCAAGTTCTGATTCAATACCACAAAAACTTCCTGGTTATATTTCTTTATATTCATGTGTACAGGATCTTCAGTTGACTTGAAATGAAAACAAAAATCAAATCCAGATTTTTCAATATCCAACTGTAAGGATCACAGAAAAAAAATGATGGATGACTGGGCACAAGTGTCTTCGTTCTCTGCTTCTTTGGAATTGGCAAAAAACCCTGTATGGGTTGGAGCCCAGCCATGGGGCCAGCTTTATGAGCACATATGAATCTCTGTGGAAAACCCCGAGACTCTGGACTTGAAATGCAATATGCAAAGCATTTTCAGGCTTGTGAGTGTTCACTTACTACTATAGGAGTGAGTGCCCTTCCATGCTGGGCACAAAAAGCATCCCCCAAGACACTAATAAGACAATTCATAATCCCACTCCCCAAGATCCCTCATAACTTGTCAGAAAATTTTAGATAAATCAATTTGTTTAGAGCCAAAATTAATTTTTCTACCATGAGAAGGTGGACTAAGACCTAAATATAATTATATTGCAGAAGCCAGGTGCCAGGCCAGCAGAACAAATGTTCTTTCAGCATTCAATACCAATGTTGCCTAAATGGATAAATATTTGAAAAAAGAACAGAACTATGTGAAAAACAACTCCAAGAACATCATGTTCACAACCAGGATTACCTGAGGGTTGGGGAAAGAACTTCCTTGTGTTTGGGAATTTTGGTTCTAATGATTTGCAATATCAATGCAGTCCAAGAATGGGCTCTTTGTGATTGGTAGGACAGCAAATAAAGGAAGAAAGACTGACAATTCCTGGATGAAAGAACAAAGCTAGGTGCTTGGTTGACAAGTAATGAATATATTCTAATCCTCCCCATGTGAAGAGGTACTGGAGAGATTATACACAGACCCACAGACTTATACTTGGAAGCAACTTCAAGGTTACAGTACTTCTTTCTTGTGCAATGGTTCCTCTCTCAGAAATCCTGCCCATACTTGGCATCCAGAGAACCTAGATGTCATCTCTGCCTCCTCCCTCTACTCCTTCTCTACAGCCCAGGTGTTATCAGATCTTTCAGTTCTGACAGGCTACTGCTCTAACCTAGGCCCTTGCCTGCCTGCCACTCATCACTCTCTGTGCCTAGAACACACTTTCCTTCATACAATTCCTTTTAAAGTCCTGTGTATCTATCACACGCAGCTTAAAGGATTCCTTACTCTACGAAGCACCACTTTAATCTTTCTATTCTCTTCCTCAGTTTGACATCTCCATCTACATTCTAAAGACATTTAAACCACATTTTTACTTGACCATGAATTTTTATTATTTGAATATTGCAGTTACTTGTATTACATATCTAACTGAATCATTAATTATCAACTTCTTGAGAGCAAGAGTGAGTCAGTTTGTTGTATCGATATTCTATAGCCACATTTCCCAAATGCACTGCTTTCCAAAAATATCTATTTCAAGGGATTCTGTATCCTGAATTTCCTCTGTTTGTTCCAGGAAAGAACTGAACTTGACTATGATAAAATTTGGAATTAAAATGGCTCAGCTCATGAATTTAAAACAAAATGAATATTCTTCAAGAAACATGCCTAATTATTAAAGTCATTCTTTTAAATATGATCTTCAGGCACTTACAGTCATCTTTAAGCATTATGAAATCAGATAAGCTGATGGTTTCTGTTAACTGCTGGAAGGGCTCAAAAGCAAGCAAATTAGCCTAAATTTTCAGGTATTCTTCTGGCCAAAAAACTTGACTCTGGAGAGAGATTTTTGCTGGGTGTCCTTCCCACTACAATGAGAATGGAAAAAACAAACTTTAACCCATGGCTTCTTCTCTGTGTCTCCTTTCACATGTAGAGCAACAGCTCACAACCTGAGCCTGCGCATAGTGCAGCTGAAGTGATTAGGGAACTAAATGCCTACGAGATGGAGAAATTAGGCATCTGTACCTTGGACTTTAGAAACTTAAAGGAAATATTTGTTTTGGTCTGATGGTTTGGTCATTCAATCATGCCATCCATTCTCTGACAAGCACCTAATCATTGCCCACAAAGAGTCCACAGGTTGCTTACAGCACAGCTGGTAACAAAGCTAAGTGCTCAAATAATGAAATGAGAACTACCAGCTCCAGAATAGAAGAGCGCGCAGTGCTTCCCTATCCTAGACACTGATGATACTGTACTCTGTGTGAGCTCCATGAAAGCAAGGGTTTTAGGTCCCTTCTTTAGTGCTTAGAACCAGTGCCTGGTACTTGGTAAAGATAAGGGAGATGATTTGACTGGACAGTTTTGAAGGTGGCTCCCGAGGTAAGACTTCTAGTGGCCACCAACATCCAAGTCCTTCCTTTTTCAGGCACAGAGCTGAATTGTACTCCCTGCCCCTTGCAGTTGGGTTTGGCTGTGCAGCTAGTTTTGACAAAGATGCTAAAGGCAGGACTGACATATGTTAGTTACTTCTAAGCAAAGCATACAAGAGCCACCCCTCTGCCTCTGCTGTAGATTGAATAAAGACCTTCTGATTCAGATCAGTGGTAGGCTACTGTCTGTTACCAAAAATAAAGATTCATTGGAACAGAACTATGCTTATTTGTAAACAATACTGCTTTAATAAAAGAGATGAGAAGTTGCAATAGGGACTGTGTAGCCTCCAAAGCCTAAAGTACTAGATGTAAAGAAGATGTCTGCAGAATCCCATTCTGGTAGTCGTGGTAGATTATTACACAATCAATGAGTTGTACTTCCCAGGATCCATACCCTTGTGTAGTCCCTTCCTACACTGACAGTAATTTTGGCTCTGAATTTCTTTGGCTAACATAGTATCAGCAAACAAGAAGCTTGATGAAGCTTGCTTACTGGGGTCTGCCCTCCTGTTGCCATGTAAGGAAGCCCTCATGAAGGAAAGAGCACATGGTGAGAGAGCTGCCTACAGTTCCCAGCTGAGCTTTCCCTTAGTCAACTCCCTGCTGAATGCAGCTGCACATGTGAGCCCTTGCCTTGCAGGAAACTCAGTCAACTTCCAGAATCATAATGAGTGTGAATAATTGTTTTAAACCACTAGGTTTTGGGGTGGCTTATTACAATGGTGCAGATATAAGATGATGAAGCCTTTATCCATCTGGTCCCTGAGTGACCATGTAGAACAGAACCCCTTAATGACAAAAACTGACATGTAGCATAACCAAGAAATAAACTCAGAATTACAAAGGCAACATAACCTCGTTTATACACTAATATAAATACTTGTAACAGAAGTAGGGTTCTAGCAGAAACCAAAAATATAGTGCCCTGTCTCAGTGGTCAGGTAGCAAAATTGGATATTGGAAGCTACAAAAATGGGGATCTTCATTTTGAAATGTCAAAGCATTTAGTAAAACTCATCTGAGACTACTTGGGATGTAGATCATAAACCTAATAAATTTATAGCTCTAGAAAATGAGGTTTAGTAGTATGTGTTGGCTGCAGTTGGCTGTCTGGAAATGTAATCACAAGGAGACAAGCTCTGAACAGAATTAGCAGGCTGCAAAAAGAAATGAAAGAGAATAGAGAGATTCTAGAACTTCTAGGCCTTGCAAAGTTAGAAATGTTTTTAAACCTGCTGTGGTCTGCCTATCCTCCTCCTATATTCATTTGTGGAAATCCTAATCCCCCTCACAGACAATGCTGTTAGGAGTTGATCAGTATCCTTATAAAGGAGACCCAAGAAAGCCCCTCCATTCTACCCTGTGAGGTTACAGTGAAAAGATGGCTATCTATGAGCAAGGAAGTAGGGCCTCTCATCAGATACCAATTCTGCATGTACCTTGATCTTGGACTTCCTAGATTCAGAACAGTGAGAAATAAATCTCTGTTGTTTATAAGGTATGTAGTCTACAGTATTTTGTCATATTAACTCAAACAGACAAAGGTAGAAATCCAACAGCAACAAATAAAATCGGAAAGTTTTTTAATATAAAGGAAGATTAATATTTAGTATTAGGACTGACCACTAAAACTTTTTAATGTTAAACTGACAAATGAATTCAGATTAAGGATATAAATTTCCCACAGATGCTTTTTTTTTTTAAGAGAGAGAGAGAGGGACAGTGAGAGAGACAGAGAAAGAGAGAAACAACTTTATTTAGTTTTTCACATGGCCTTAGTTGCTCCAACACTTAGTTGTGTATGTGGTGCTGGGGTTTGAACCCAGGTCCTTGTGCTTGCCAGGCAAGCACCGAAAGCCCAACAGATGCTCTCTTAAACACAAAAAGAGGTAAGGAAGCATGATGGCAAAGAAATTGTCTTGACAGGACAAGGAATAAGATTACTGTAATATAGAATTCTCTAGAATCAAATAGGTAAGGAGTCTACCAAGTTTCTGAGAAATTATTACTGCCCAATACACTCATGAACCTCGACTGATAGAAATTGTGATTATTTGAGGCTCAAATACAAGCTTCAGGTGGACAAGCTTGATGGTCAATGCCAAGAGTAGAAACAGGGCTATCGAAGATGGTTTCTTGCTTGTAGGGTATAAATTCTACACAGAAATTTACCCAGAAAATTTTTTCAGTAATTGTCATCAGCAAGAGGCTGACATATGTCTCATTCTTCCTGATTCCAAACTGGAGTGGTTATTACTGTTATCCTGTGCTGTGAAATAGCGGGGGTTGGGGAGGACAGGTAAGTTCGGTTGTCTGCAGATCAAAAGGAATCATGTCCAGACTGAGCACTGCTCAGAAATACTGGACTTCAAGTGGGATTTAGTGACTGATTAGAATCTTGGGAGAATGGGCATTTGTTTGTTCTGTGTGTGAGAAAAGAATGAATTAAATGAATGATGGTCAAGGGTTTTTTGGTTATTATCATGGAACAACCTAGCCATTCCCGAGCAAAGCTGTCATGAAGTTCTACCTTACTTTGATCACTTCTCACTGTGGGGTGAGGGAAGACTCCGGGCAACGTATACTAACATACTTGCTACTTTGACCAGGGGATGCTCTGAGCTTTGCCCTTTGAATCTGTGTTGGGCACTTTGATCAGTAAAGCTCTACCTTACCAAATGTGGGTATAAGAATATCATTCAAGGCATAGACCCTGCCTTCCTCTTCCTACATCACGTTTTACTATAATTACAAACAAGTAACATTTAAACAAAACTTGTGCTTTTCTATGTATTATGTTATCTTTACTAAATATTTTTATTAAATTTATGTCTGAGATAATTTTAAAAAATTGTACCACTTTAATTTTACTAAGTAAAAAAGTTACACAGTGAGAGTTAGGAAAAAATGGAAAATATTCTTGAAGGTCTATCTTCTATACCCACTTTTTCTTGGCATTTTGCCCCCAATAGGCTATATGTGAAGATCCAGGGATAATTAAGAGGAAGTTGGGTGTTGGGCTCTGTGCAAAAGGAAAATCGCCATATTGGACTCCATGATATTTCTCTTTCCTCCCCCTTCACATTTCGCGCGCTCTGAGCAAGGCAAGCTGCGCGCCTGCTCTGAAGTGCTGCTTTCTCTCTCTCTTCGCATCTTCCCGGTCGGTGATAGATGACGCCACCAACATAATAGTCCCTCATTGGCTGAAATGAGCTAGTCTGCCACTTCACTATTGGTCCCTTAGCAGCCTGCTCTCGCTATATATACGGATGTGCGGGAGAAATAAAGTGGGAGAGAAGTTTCAAAGCCCCACCCGCGTGTGAGACTGAGTTCTTTTCTCCCCCAGCCGGGAAGGAAGGTCCCATGTTCCGGCCGTTGGCGCTCACCCCCTTCGCCCCCCGGTTCCCATCCCCGTCCTGACTCAGCCCCTCAGGGAACGGCCCAGGTTCAGGTCGTTCTGCCCGCTCCTCGCTCCTGAACGTTGCGGGGAGCGACTCCTTGCCCCTGAACGTTGCGGGGAGCGACTCCTTGCCCCCGGTTCCCAGCCCTGTCCTGTCGGCTCCCGGGGAACAGCCCAGGACCGGGTCGTTCCACCCGCTCCCCGCTCCTGAACGTTGCGGGGAGCGACAGTTGGGCTGGAGCGGTGGCTCAGCAGTTTTGGCACTTGCCTGGCAAGCATGAGGACCTGGGTTCAAACCCCAGCACCATGTACACAACTAAATATTGGAGCAACAAAGGCCACATGAAAAACTAAATAAAGTTGTTTCTCTCTTTCTCTCTCTCACTGTCCCTCTCTCTAAAAAAAAAAAAGGAAGTTATAAAATACTGCAGCACTGTAGCCAAGTTGAACTTAGATAATAGTTACTCCTGTTATTAAAATCCTTAAATTGTCCCCTCTTCAGTTTTTGTGAATTCCCTCTTCATTTGGGCTCCAATTCCCATTATTGGTACATCTCGCTGAGCCTTTTTCCTCTACTTCAACTCTCTTCTTTCTACCCAATTCATTCTGCCCAACCTCAAATGTTCACCCCCTTTCTTAAAAACTGTCGAGTTTAGCCATCTCTTTTTCTTACTTCTAGCCTATCCTAGCTACCTTTCCACAACCTAAACTGTCCATTCTGCTGCTTTTGTAAAGATAATTCTCTCCCTTCATGGAATCCTACTTATTACTAAAAATGATACAAGATGATAGTTTCTTCTCCTACTTCTGCATCCTCAAGCTTTAGATGGTATAATATGTATGCTGTGAATTGATATGTCTAAAATGATCTGAAGATATGTTAATTCAGTATCTTACTTGTTTAGTGATTTTTTGCTAACACCCCTATTTTCATTAAAAACAAAATAAAACTCTTCTATTTTGGGAAAGAGTAAGTTAAAACTCTACTACTTATATGTTCATGTAAAAGAGATTCTCGACTAGGAAAATCATGATATGCAAGACTACTGCTAGATTTCTTAGTCTTGGAAGGGAGGGAAGAAGAGATTTCCATGTATGATTGATCTGTGGTCTATTTTAAGTGGTCTGGAAGACCGGAAAGCTTTCTCTGGGCTGGCCTCTTGTTTTAGGAATCACTTTGGTAGCAGTTATGGACACAGACTTGAGGGTGGAGAAGCTAGCAATGAAGACAACCTTTAAGAGGTTATTAATAAAATTGACAGATCCCTTGCCAACCTCACCAAAAGGAAGAATGAAATGAAGCAAATCAACAAAATTAAAGACGAAAATGGGAATATCACCACAGACTCATCCAAGATCCAGAAGAGTATCAGAAGCAAATACTACACCAATTCC
The DNA here is from genome assembly GCA_004027875.1 of Aplodontia rufa. Classification (NCBI taxonomy): domain Eukaryota; kingdom Metazoa; phylum Chordata; class Mammalia; order Rodentia; family Aplodontiidae; genus Aplodontia; species Aplodontia rufa. The sequence continues at coordinate 9,166 of PVKS010003722.1, read as the reverse complement.
AAAACCCAACAAAGACATGTCAAGGAAAGAAAACTACCGACCAATTTCCCTGATGAACATTGATGCAAAAATCCTTAATAAAATTTTAGCTAATCAGATACAAAAGCACATTAAAAAGATAATACATTTTGATCAAGTAGGCTTCATTCCAGGAAAACAAGGCTGGTTCAACATATGCAAATCAATAAATGTAATTCACCACATAAACAGAATTAAAAAAATCATATAATCATCTCAATTGACACAGAGAAGGCATATGATAAAATTCAACACCATTTTATGCTCAAAACTTTGGAAAAGATAGGGATCAAGGGAAGATACTTTAACTATGTCAGATCCATTTATGACAGACCCATAGCCAACATTATCCTCAATGGAGAAAAACAAAGCATTTCCACTGAATTCAGGAGCAAGTCAAGGCTGTTGACTTTCCCCACTCTTGTTCAATATAGTCCTTGAAACCCTTGCCAGAGCTATCAGGCAAGACAAGGAAATCAAAGGTATTCGTATAGGAAAAGAGGAAGTTAAGTTATCTCTATTCGCTGATGACATGTTTCTATACCTAGAAGACCCAATAACATCGGTCAGAAAACTCCTAGAGCTTATAGGTGATTTCAGCAAAGTACCTGGCTACAAGATCAACTCCAGTAAGTCACTAGCTTTCCTTCACTCCAGCAACAAATCCGCAGAAGAAGAAATCAGAAAATCTCTCCCATTCATCATCTCCTCCAAAAAAATGAGATACTTGGGCATTAACCTTACAAAGGATATTAAAACCTCTACAAAGAAAACTATCAAACACTAAAAAAAGAAATTACAGAAGACCTGAGTAGATGGAAAAACATTCCATGCTCATGGTTAGGGAGAATCAATATAATAAAAATGACCATTCTACCCAAAGCCCTATACAGATTCAATGCAATCCCCATCAAGATACCAATGGCATTCTTGACAGATATAGAAAAAGCAATTCTCAAGTTCATATGGAATAACAGGACACCCAGACTAGCTAAAACATTACTCTACAGGAAGGAAGAAGTAGGGGGTATCTCAATCCCTGACCTGAAATTATACTACAGAGCCGTAGGAGCAAAAATAGAATGATATTGGTATCAAAACAGAACCGAAGATCAGTGGAACAGAATAGAAGATTTGAGACAAACCTCCATATCTTTAACTATTTGATATTTGATAAAGGGGGCAAAAGTATAGTGTGGAAGAAAGATAGCCTGTTCAACAAATGGTGTTGGACAAATTGGACAGCCATGTGTAGACAGCTGAAGCTGGATCCTTATTTTTCACCCTGCACAAAAATTAAATCAAAGTGGATCAAAGACTTGGATATTAAGCCTACAACTTTAAACTTACTAGAAAAAGAAGTAGGGTCATCACTACAGCACATAGGAGTCGGTAGCGCCTCCCATGGCTCAAGCAGTAAAGTCAAGAATAAATGAATGGGATGCAATTAAACTAAAACATTTTTGCACAGCTAAAGATCTAGTCAAGAGCATCAAGAGAGAACCTACAGAATAGGAGAAAACCTCTGCCTGCTATACCTTGGACAGAGAACTAATATCCAGAATATACAAGGAACTAAAGAAACTAAACACCAAAATCACAAATAATCCAATCAATAAATGGGCTACGGATCTAAAAAGAAACTTCTCACCAGTGGAAGTCTAGAAAGCCCATAAATATATGAGAAAATGCTCTACATCATTAGCTACAAGGGAAATGCAAATCAAAACTTCAATGAGATAACACCTCACTTCTGTTAGAGTGGTAAAAATGAAAAATTCAAACAACAGATGCTGGAGGGGCTGTGGTAAAAAAGTAACACTGTCTCATTGCTGGTGGGACTGCAAACTGGTTCAGCCACTATGGAAAGCAGTGTGGAGAATCCTCAAAAAATTAAGGATGGAACCACCTTATAATCCAACTATCCCACTCCTGGGTATTTTCCCAAAAGAGTTAAAATCAGCATATTATAGTGATATGGCTTTATCAATGTTTACAGCAGCTCAATTTACTATAGCTAGATTATGGAACCAACCCAGATGCCCCTCTCTCAATGAGTGGATACAAAAACTTTGGTACTTATATATAATGAAATACTACTCGGCCATTAGAGAAGACAATATTATGGCTTTTGAAGCCAAATGGATGGATATGGAAAGAATTATGCTAAGTGAAGTATCCCAATCTCAGAGAATCAAGGGCCAAACGGTATGTCTCATCTATGGAAGCTAAAATACATGGGGAAACAGTATGTTAGATGGCTAAGCTAATAGTAACTTCAAATTGTATGATTCTCAAAGCAACAGGGAGATGACTTCCTAGGATACTTGGAGGTGTAGGGAGGGTGCTGGTGGGGGAGGGTGTAGGATGAACTCCTAGAAGACTGGAGAGTGGGAACATGGGGGAATCATCTCAGAAGGAGATTTCTGTCTTCCATGAGATATCCATTTAACTCAGGAGTTCTTCTGGGGGAAACAGCAACAGGGGGAACCTGTTGCTAGGCATCCATGATATGACATTAGCCCTGGATAACTAAGTATATACACATTGGTTCTTGAATATTTGATAATGTTTCCCTCTCAATTGTATCTCTATATCCATCTAATTAAAAAAAAAAAAAGAAAAAGCTAAAAAAAAAAAAAGAGGTTATTGCTAAACTCTGGGGTGGAGATGATGATCCAAAGACCTGAAACAGACCCTGGTCACAGACAAAGTGACTGATTTAGAGACATGCCTGATGTACCTTTCACAGAAGCTGGTGACTCACTGGGTGCATGGGGGAAGGGAGGAAAAGGAGGGCCCTATGATGCAATAGGAGGAATCCATGTTAGGCAGCCTTAGGCTATCCTCAGTTTGAACACTGTGTGAGATCTAGAGGTCTAGGAGTTTCTAGAGTTCTCAAGAAAACCAAAACAAACAACCAAACAACCAAACCAAAACAAACAAACATACAAAAAAACAGGCATTCAGTACAAGTTTATATCAATATTACTTAAGCATTTTTACTGGGAAATGCGTGATGACATTAACTGAAGAAGAGATTCTAGAAGAAACTGAGCTGGGGTCTGGAAAATGGTCATCTTGGTTTCAGACACAATGATGTGAGGTACTTGTGGGTTCTTCAGGCCAAGATGTTTGGTGGGTAGCTGAAATACAGATTTGGAGCTTAGGAGGTATATGAGAGAGAGAGAGAGAGAGAGAGAGAGAGAGATTGATTTGGGAATGATGGATGGTAGATAGCAGACAGTACTATGAGATGTAGTAGATTTCTCATTGAGGAAAAAAAGGGAGATGAATTTCTAACATGATTAAAGTAGAAAAAGTTCGATAGAGACAAAAAGAAAAAAGTAGATATTTTATAATTTTCCTCTCTGTATACTTTTTGAAAAACATTTTAGAGGATCCCCATTCCTGAGTATATGTGAAAACAGCTGCGACTCATCCAGAATAAACAGGAGACTTCAGACCAGGGCACTGGGTAGGCTTTCAGAGCAGCTAACTTGCTGCTCTTTGTTCTGGCCCTGATATGGGGTGAGGAAAGGTAAGAAAAGTAAGCAAGAAGCCAAAATACCTGTACTACACATTATCTAAATCAGACACTCACTTGGAGTGACAACATTTTGTTTTTTCTATGTAAAAATTCCTGGATGGAGGTAGATATATCTCTGAAAACAACCACCTGCTACTGGTAGCATCAGTGCAAGGGTCACATCTGTGTGATGTGTATCTGATGCACTGATCACATATTTGAGTCTGATTCACCAAGGCACTTACCTCATGATATTTTTTTTTTTTAAAGAGAGAGGGACAGTGAGTTCTATGTAGTCTTTCATTTGGCCCCTTGTTGCACATGGTGCTGGGGTTCAAACCTGCATCCTTGCACATGCAAGGCAAGTACCATAACTGCTGAGCCACCACTCCAGCCTTGCTCATGACATTCTTTTTTTTTAAAAAAAAGAGAGAGAAGGACAGTGAATGTGTGAGAGAGAGACAGGAAGAATCAATTTTTTATTGAGTTTTTCACATGGCTTTCGTTGCTCTGACAGTTAGCTGTGTACGTTGCTAGGGTTTGAACCCGTGTACTTGTGCATGCCAGGCAAGCACTGTAACCACTGAGCCACTGCTCCAGCCTGCTCATGACATTCTTACAGACAAGAAATATCTTGAACATTATAGTTTAAAAGTGTTTTTAGGTGTATTTTCTTATTTAAGCACTGTGGGCTGGATGATGTAGTTTGGTGTGTTTCTGGCTGATGGGAGGGAAGTGTCCAGGGATCCTCCACAGTATGCAGGCCTTGGACTTGTCCTGTTCCAGCATATTTATTGATGACTTGGATAAACATGAAGAATGCATGCTCACCACATCTATAGCTGACATAAAGATACCATGGATACTTAATATGTTAGATGACAGCATCACAACTTTTATTATAGCAATTTCAACAAGCTGGACGAGGCCAATAACAACAAGACTTAAATTTATTTGGGATAAATATAAAGTCCTGTCATTGGGTTCAAAAAGTCAACTATATAGCAAATCATACAATAAAGACCTGGGGGATGTGGTTGACCACAAGTTAAATAATAACAAACAGTCTGAAATTATTAATAAAAAGCCAATTCAATCTTCTACTTTATTAATGGAAGCACAGGGAGGCAATAGCTGGTTAGACCACATTTGGAATAGTGTAATTCCAGCTGCCAGATTTTTAAAGGGAACATAACACACTGGTGTGTTCAGACAAGGATAACTAGTGATGCGTCTGGAAATCACATTTACTAAAGGAGTGATTCAAGGTACCAGAAATGTTTGTTCTGGATAAGGCAACACTTAGAGAAGATGTTGAAGCTGCCATCAAAAAATTACAGTGTGGCTGTACTGAAGGGGAAATCAACAGCTTGACAAGCCCTAGAGGGCAAAACAAGGATGAATGAGTGGATGGTACTGACAGTTTTTTCATTTGGATTAGGAAGAAAGTTTTCTTATCTTTACCACTGGACTAAGCCATGACTATGACATAGGGACCTTCTGAGGTGAGATGTCATCCTTGTACTCTTGCACTAGGTAAAAGGGGAAATTAGAAAATGCTCTCTAATCTGTGCTTTGATGAGCTTTCATGCAGCAGTACCTTTAGTCAAGCTGGACTAAGGGGACAGCCACTGACCTCAGCTTGGTGTTGAAAAAAAGCAGCTCTGGGGGACATGTGAGTAGAGCGAGGTGCCAGCCTGATCCTGCTTAGTTGTAAGCCACCTAAATGATTATTCTTTAAGCCTTAAAAACCTCTCATCACTAAATAAACATAAAATTCATTGCTTTACCTTAGGACCTCTGCGGTGATCAAATGCTCTACTTCAAGATTTTCTGTACTTTACTGCAGAAAGTTACTCAAGTACTTAAAGGTGGGAATTATTCATTATGTAGGGCGAAGGGCCTGGTACTTGATAGATCCTTAATAAAAAATTTTTAAACAAATGAAAGAATAGAGGCTGTGTGGGAGAGCACTTACAATGGCGCAGAGCTATATAAACATGAACTGTCACTCTTTGCCTCTTCCCCTTCCAAATATAAACAGTTTGAGAATAGCAGTGACGCTGACCCCACTAAATACTTCTGTTAAGAGCTAAAGATCATGAGAACTTACTGGATCCTTTTAGAAGGGAGTTCACCTGCAAAGGGATAACCATGAGTGAGGTTTGGGGTCAAATTGAATATTCTACTTTGTTCATTGTTCAATGGCTCATAAATTACTTTTTTTGTAAGTTCATGCCTGTGAATCCTTGAAGGCATAGATGAAAAGTTCCTCACCCAGAGATACATCCCCTGGGCTCTCAAACTGGCCTGTTGCACTCTCTTATAGCACACCTATTCCCTTTCTTCATAGCTCCCTTCAGAGTTTATAATAACACACTCTCCATGTGATTACTTGCTTATTATCTCTTCCACATGTAAACTCCTGGAGGCATGGGCTGTGTTTCATTTTTGTTCAGTACGTTTTATATAGTCCCAGTACCAAATTTAATGTCTGGCACAGTAACTATTTGTTGATTGAATGAATGAAGCAAGCTTTACAATGTTTTTGTTAAGTGGAAACTTCTATGTGCTCTTTGTACCTTGTCTTTTCAAAGTAATGTTTCCTTTCCTAACTTTGTAAAAAATAACGTTTGTATTACAAATTGAAATTCCATACACTATGATAGGATTCTAACCTATTTGCTAATGGGATCAAAATATGACATAAAATGATCTGTATGAATTTGTTTCTTATGCTTTTATTTATTTATCAAGAACCTAAAGCTCCCCCCCACCCCAGTCAGGCTACCACCCACTGTCCTATGGTAATGAGTACCAGTTGCCACTTTTTGGGCCTCTGGCTGAATAACCCCACAAGATGTCTTCTAACTAGGTGTGAGCCAAGGACACAACTCTAGAGAGCCCATACCAACTTTACAATCTGAATTTAGTGGCCTGCTTTCTGTGAGGTCTTCTTGATAACTCCTGGTACAAAGAATGCTTGTTTGTGATATTATAAACCTGTTTCTACATATTCTCTCACATACTGCATTTAAAATTATACAATATGAGATTGTCTTATTTATAAAACTGAGCCCAGGGACATATGTAGGACTGACAAATCTTAATGGAGTTTTCTTCCTTGTGGCATAATGGAGATTTTATGGTGTTTTTTTAATTGTGCTGTTTAGGACAGCTTTGAAACTTACATCCTTCCTCTCAGACCAAGAGCTGAGGGGAGGTTCCTGGAAGACAAACCCACCCCTCCCAAGGGCTGCTCTTTCATCGGTGACACAGTTCCCTCTCTCCCCAGTGATTTATATGCATGCAGTACTATGGAGAGAATGTTGGTGAGGGTCTGAAACATATCTTCCTCTAGAGGAGGAAGTACACTACAGTCTGCTGGACATATGGCACACAGCTCCTAAAAGATTAATGGGAACAATAGCCTTTGCTGGGTCTTCTGACCATGGATGATCTGGGTGGAAAAAGCACCTCCCATGAGCTTTGATGTATCCCTGACTACAAAGGTTTGAGGAAATTCAGAATGAATAGGAGCCCCCCAAATATAGTTTGGCAGGCAGAATGCCTATTGTAAAGAATTCCCAATTCATATATAAGCAAGGTTTCAAAACTCTTCAAACCAATGCAGGGGGATTCAGGAATCCTTGAGAAGCTTACAGTATTTATTTTGTAAATTAACAAAACTGGGAATGTCTCCTAAGGCTGTACAGACTCCACAGATTTTCACTGTTTATCAGACGAGCACTGCTGATGGAAAGCACACCCTGGGGTAGACTGTGCTGTTACAAGCGCAGGTGTCCGGGGTGACTGTGGACCTGCTGGCTGCTCAGGCATTTCTTTTGTCTGTCCCTGGCCAGATCCTTCATCTGTTTCCACAGCTACTGCTCTCCCAGTCCCTCCTTCTTTCCCTCTCTCTTGGCAGATCATTTACTCCACACTTCACAAGTAAACTCAAAGCACTGAGCACCAATTCAACTCATTTCCTGGCCTCATCCCTCACGTGTTTCTATCTACACCTGAGCTCATCCTCACCTCTTTCCCCTGGTCAAGTCCAGCAATTTTGCCTGTGCCTTGGACTTGTGTCTCTGGGCATATTCTTGCTCACATTTTCCACTCTCCTTGCTTGGCTTCTCTCCCATGGTATGTAGAGTTTCCTCCCCACTGATCTCATTTTCTTATGGCCACGTTCCTTGACAGAACAATTCTCACTTGCTCCTTTACTCTCTCCCTCATTTCTTTCACTCTGAACTTAAAATTTCTAATCATTATCTTGCTTGGCCTCTCTCCAGGATTTTCCACCTTGTTATTATTCTCCTCTGAGAAACTTCCTGTCACTCTACCCAGTTCTCTTTCTACCACTTGACTCTTTCCCCTCTTCTCTTGTGCTGCTCCATACTTGCAGGTGGAGTTTTCCCATGCCACACCTGAGACCCTCTTGGCTTCCTTCACATAATCTCTCAGTGACCTCATTTTCTCATTCAGTTCATTCATTCATTCATGTATTCAGTTGAGTTTTATTAAGATCTTCCTATGCTGACAGCTACTCTGTTGTCGGCTAAGAATGAATAAGGTATCTACCTAACTGCCAGGAATCTCGATGCGGTAGGAAATCATTTAAAGAAGTAAGTACAATTAAATGCTACAGATGTTAAAAGAGTAGATAGAAGGTCCAGGCAGTGATGGAGGAGACTGCTCAGGGGCTTCGGTAATTCTTGAAAGATGAGAAATAATGTTCCTGCAGGGCTGGGAAAGAGGAATTAAGGAATTCCTAGTAAAGAAGTAGCACATGTAGCACAGCGCTTCAGAGCTTGGACTTAGGAGCCAGGAGATCTGGATAAAATCCCAGACCCTCATCTTGTAAGGAATGGGAATTAGAATGTGCTACTTTTAGAAGTCTCATTTTCTATTTCTACAACAACTTGTATGACTGCTGTAAAGCTTAGATGACAGCAAAAGTGCTCATTAGCACAATGCTTGGCAAACAGTGCATGAGTATTAAATAATAACCATTATTACTATAAATATATTTATAATTTTAACATGTATTTTATATCCATTACAAGAGGATCTATATTTCATTAGCTTGTTGTGAAGAAAAAATGAAGAAATGTGAAAGAACTTTTAAAAAGTATAGCACAAAATTATTCAGTAATAAAAAGGAATGAAGTTCTGATACATGCTATACCATGAATGACTATGAAAATAAGTGAAATAAACCAGACACAAAAAGGACAAAAATTACAGTAGGCAAATTCATATAGACAAGAAAGCAGAACAGAGGTTACTAGGAGTTAATTCCACTTAACTGTACACTTACAAATGGTAGGATTCAAGTACAGCACAAAGGAAATAACAAGACAAAAAAATTAAGCCATTTTATCTGCTCAGATTTTTAAAAATTATACTATTTGCAGGATTTTAATATTATTACTAGTATAAATATATATATTTTTAAACTGATAAATTTTCAAAGAAGGGAATTAATCTAGGATTGGTTTTAGGACCATTCTAAAATCTTGACAGTGAATTAACTTCTACATAAATAAGTCCAATAACTATGCCTCATTTTGACCTGAATTAGATCTAAGATATCTTGATTTTTCCAAGTGTTCC
>PVKS010003721.1:0-100659 GCA_004027875.1 Aplodontia rufa | reverse complement strand
GTTACAGTCACAAGACAAAAAAATCTTTTCTCAACCAATCACATTGCTATATTGAGGCATGCGCATTCAGGAATCACGCGCTAGGCATGCAAGCCCCTGACCAATGAGAATCACTTCCTCATTTACGCCAGACCACACTGGCTCAGTGCCAGCCGCCATCTTAAGCAGCCTATCTCCAGGGCTGGGGTCCCGGACACCCCGACACACTGCCACCAGTGCTACCATTCTCAGCTCTTCCAGCTGCTTCATAAGCACCCCTACCTTAAATTCTGTTACTTATACTACAGTGAAGATGCCTTCTCACCAGGTGCCAGTACCACTTCCACTGTGGACAGCTTCAATCCTCCATACTTCAGGCCTCATTTCCATGCCTACTCTAAAGGTACTATTTATCAGAGAGTAAAGTTGGCACCAACAAGGCCTGGTGCCAAGAAGAATCCTGTGATCCACAATTTCCCCAGTGGGAGTAAAAGAGATCAAGAGACATCAGCAGCCATTACCAACACAGCCTCCCAACAAAGTTCACTGCTACTACAGAAGCACACAGAACTAACTGGCTGCTAATCTTCATTAGCATTGATCTCGCCTGATAGAGCTGCATGTAAACTACACAGCTCACATCATCACTGGTGCCAGGACCACTGTACCCTCTCAGCAAGCACTCTTTGCCACAGAAATATAGTCCATGAAAGTCTTCAGGAAGTGACTCCACAACCAAATGCACAAACATCAACATAACACAACAACAAATATGGAAAACCAAGGTGACATGACACAATCAAAGGAAACAATGATTTTTAAGGTGCTTACCTCAAATAGAAGGACATATATCAACTGTCTGATGAAAAATTCAAAATGACCATTTTAAGGAACTCAAAGAACTTCAAGAAACCACAGAGAAACAAATCAATGAAATCAGGGAAAGTAAATAACAAGCAATTTAACTAAGATTGATGTATTAAAAATTCAAACAAATTCTGATGTTGAAAAATTGAATGAAATGTAAAATTCAATAGAGAACATCCATAACAGACTCTATGAAGAAGAAAAAGTCTGAGAACTTGAAGAACTTTATTTAAAAACACATACTGAGGAGAAAAAAAGCAAAAAGGAATAAAGCTGATGAGTTTAATGGAATAGCATCAAAACAAAAAACATTTGAGTTGCAAGACTCAAGAAATTATACAATCAGATTTAATCCAACCAAACTACATCAACACTTATTGTAACTGAACTCTCAAAAATTAAAGGCAAAGAATGAATTCTGAAAGCAGCAAGTGAGCAAAAATCAAAACAAAATAAAATGCATAGGAGTCCTCTTTGGGCTGGCAATATGTTTCTCAGCAGAAACAAAATAGGCCAGGAGAGAATGTGATGATAAATTCAAATTGCTGAAAGAAAACTTTTTAATAAAAAATGCTACAGCTGCTAATGACACCCTTCTGAAACGAAGGAGAGATAAAAACTTTTCAGACAAGCAAATGCTAAATGGATTCAACATCATTGTAAGAAATGCAATATAACTCCTGGCCTAACCTCCTCCTGCTTCCAGGTACCCCTCCACCTTGCAGTGTCTCTGCTCTCCTTCCTTAAATAAATCCTACTCCTTTTTACTCAAAAAAATAAATAAATAAATAAAAAAGTAAGGGAAGTTCTTCAAGCTGAAAGGAAAGGACACTACCTAGTAGCAAGAAAACAGAAGAAAATATAACTCATTGGTTGAAGAGGATACACAGTCAAATTTAGAATATGCTAAAAATGTAATGGTGATGTGGAAATCATCAACAATATTAGCATGAAAATTAAAAGAAAAACTATTAAAAATAATACAATAATTAATTAAGGGATATATAATATAAAAGAAGAGTTATATGTAAGCCTGATGATAACCACAAAGGAAAAACCTATAGTAGATACACAAATGGTAAAAGTAAGGAATCAAAGCATACCACTAGAAAATCAGTGAAACACAAAGGAAAATGGAAAGAGAGGAATAAAGGAAGAAATGATCTATAAAACAACCAAAAAATAATGAAATGCAAGTAGTCTTTACCCATAATTACATGTAATGGATTAAATTCTATGATCAACAGACCTAGAGTGGCTGAATGGATAAAAGTTAGGACCCAAATATATGCTGCCTACAAGAAACTCCCTTCACTTTTCAGAAACATAGATAGAAATATAAACATAGAAAAATATATTCCATGTGAGTGGAAACAAAATGAGAGCAGGGTTAGCTATTGTAGATAAAAATCAACTTAAATAAAAAATGAGAAAATGAGAAAAAGCACATTTTTGTAATAATAAAGGCATCAATTCATCAAGAAGTTATACAATTGTAAATATATACACACTCAACAAAGGAACACCCAAATACATAAACAGATTAGCAGTAATACAATAATAGTAGAGGACTTTGATGCAAGCTTTCAATAATGGATAGATGATCATGACAGAAAATAAATAAACACTTCACTTAAACTAAACTTTAGAACAAACAGAGCTAAGAGACATATGCAGAATACTCCATCCAAAAGAGACAGTATCACAGCGTTCTCAAGCACATATAGCTCATTTTCCAAAGTAGATTGAATGCTAGACAACAAAAGGAGTCTTAACACATTTAAGCATATTTAAATCATATCAAGTATCCTTTCAGGCCATAATGGCATAAACCAGTAATCAAAATTAAGAAAAATTTCAGAAAACATGCAACAAAGTGGAAATTAAACATATTTGAACAACAACTGTGTTTAAGAAGAAATTAAAAAGGAAATCAAGAAGTGTCAAGAGACAAATGAAAATGAACAACACAACATACGAAAATTTAGGAGATACATCAAAAGCAATTTTGAGTGAAATTTATAGCAATACATACCTCCATCAAGAAAGAAGGATTTCATCACAGTAAAAAGCATCTGCACAGCAAAGGAGAAACTCATGAGTGAAGAGATAACCTACAGAACTGGAGAATATATTTGCAAGTCATACATTTTACAAGAGTTTATTTTCCAAATTTATAGAAGTACTTCAGACAACTCAATCAAATAGTCAAATTTAAAAATAGTCTAATTTAAGAATAGTCAAAGAAATGGGCTGGAGGAGTGGCTCAGTAGTTGGAGCACTTGTCTGGCATGTGTAAGGACCCAGGTTCAAACTTCAGCACCACATACACAATTCTGACTTTCTCTTTCTCTCTCTTCCTCTTTCTCTCAAAAAAAAATAGGCAAAGAACTGAATAGATGTTTTCAAAAGAAGACATTCAAATGGGCATTAGATATGTGAAAAACTGCTCAATATCACAAATACCAGAGATACAAATTAAGACCATAATAAGAAGCTATTTAATACTTGTTAGAATTGCTATTATCAACAAAAGGAAAGACAAGGACATCAGAGAAGATGTGAAGAAAAGCAAAACTTTTCACACTGTTGGTGGGAATGCATGTTAGTTTAGTCATTACGGAAAACAGCATGGAGGTTCTCAAAACATTGTAAACTGAACGATCATATAACTCAGCAATCTCACCGTTGGGTGTTTATATATCCCAAGGACATAAAATCAGCTTCTTGAAGAAATACCTGCATTACCGCTTTATTTGCAGCATTTTTCACAATAACCAGGACACAGAATTAACCCAAGTGCCCACTTTTGAATTGTTGTAAATACACAATAGAATGCTATCCAGCCTCTTTTAAAAAGGAAATTCTGTCATTTGTGACTTCTTGAATGAACCTAGAGGACATTATTTTAAGTGAAATAAGCTGGGCACAGAGAACAAATACCACAATGATCTCATTTATATGTGGAATATAAAAAAGTCAAATTCGTAGGAAAAGAGGAAATAGTTATTACCAGAGACAATCCTTTCCTCTGATATAAGAGTCTCTTGCCACATATAATATTCTGAACTTATAGAGGTTTTTTCTTGTTTCTCTATTTCTTGGTTGATTAGTATGTCTACCCAGGGACTAATATACAACCATTTATACCTTTACAGTAAATTCTCATGTCTACTAGGACAGTTATCTTCAACTTGTTTCAATTTTAAAAGTTGGAAGTTTTTGATTCTTTAATCTTCTGAAGATTACATTTATAATAATTTGAGGTATGTAAGAATACAATGGATTTTTAAATATTGGTGTAGAAAATTAATTTAGAAGATATGCTTATATTTTCTTTTGAATATGTAAAGAGCTATCTATATCTCCTATAAATTATGATGCTCTGATTTATTTATATATTTCATAAATGTTTTCTGTTACTATATTAGGACATTCTGAAATAATTCAATATAATCAAGTAATCAAACATCCTTATCTAATTTTAGATTTTAACAAAATGTTCCTAATGTTTTACCACTAATTACAAATTATATCATGAGAATTTAGTAGCTATCTTTCAACCAACTTCAACAAGTTGAGGGTGCTTCCTCAACTTTTTGGAGATATTCCTAGTTAGCTGCACTTTTTTATAAATAGGTATTGATCTTATTAAATGCTAATTTTTTGTACTTACTGATGTGACCAGTTTTACTCTTTACTGTTTAATCTCATATAATTCTTTTAATTCTGAAATTATTTCCTCATTCATTACCTTACAATATTTAATCTGTATTTGAGATCTTGTACATATTTATATTTATAAGTGAGATTGGTCATTGATTTTCTTTTCTTAGATCTATCCTTGTCTGATTTAGGTTCAGTGATTATACTGGCTGTATGAAAGTAATGGGGAAATTGTACATCCTTTTCTATTATCTGAAACAATTTCTAAAAGATTGGAAATATTTGTACTAAAAGTGTTTAGAGAGGATACCTCTAAAACCTAGCCTCTTGTATCTAGTAATTTATAGAACCTTCTGTTTTGCCTACAAAATCAGACATTATTTTTGCAGGTTATATTCATGTGATCAAGGTGACTCTAGCATAAGCACAGCCTAACAATTGACCTAATTGTTGGGTGTTCATATATCTTTACATATAATTAAAATATGTACATTATGTAATTATGGTGAAATGTCAGGTTCTTATATTGAAAATTTTCTAAACAAACAAACAACAACAAAAAAAAAACATGAAAACTGCTCCTGAAAAAAACCAAGCAACTAAAAAAATAATAATTTAAAAACAAGTATGACAAAAACTTTTCCAAATTGAACTCATTGCACTCCCTTAGGATAGTTTAAGTAATGATAATCATGTTGATGATTTGCAGTTCAATGACCACAACAACTGGTGAGCATATAAATTGGTACCTTTCTCTGTGTCATAGTTATTAACAAGTGTTGAATATAGCTAAGATAATTATCATATAGTTAAGATAGACATTATTGACATTTTTTCTATGTTATTTTCATACCTATTCAAGTGTTTGGAATGGAGTAGAATCTCAGGGTTTTTTAATCCCTTAATAAATAATTATGTACATTCTTTAAATACCCTATAACACCAAATATTAAAAATTATATTTGCATATTTCTATTTTAATTGTCATAAAGTGTCAGCATCTTACATAGCTTTATTTAGAATACATTGTAAGCCCCAAATTGTCTTATGACCTTTCCTTAGTGCTAAGTTATAAACTCAAGTATAGATTTATGGGCAATTGATCATTTACACAATAACTTATGATAACCTCTAACTTTTCCCCCTTTCTTATATAGTTAAAGTCAAAATGACCTGGAGTCCATCAGATATCTTTCTGGAGAATTAACAACATGAATGTTTCCTAAGCTTGCTAAAAACAGTTATTTGACCCTGCTTAAGAAAGCATGGAATCTACTTTACGTATCTTGTTATTAAGGATAGAGCTTTATGGTCTATTAGCTTAGCTCAATGCAAAATATAGATTTATTTGGAGAAGATTCAATAAGAAAATTTGAAAAAGAGGTTACCATCAATTTTTTTTCACTTGAACTGATAAGACAAATCAAGTCTGTGATGGTGATTTAATGGTGCAATCAGCAGTGTGTCAAATCTGATTGATGCGTGCCTTTGGAGTGTGGCAGGTGACTTGATCACCAAAGTCTCAGAAAAATTTTCACCAACCACCATCTGACTAACCATACCCAAAGAGATGCTTTTAGTCAATTGTCTTTCATTTTGTCCTTGAAGTAAAATGAATTTTTTTTGTTTCAGCCCCTCTGCTTTGAATTGAGGAGTACACAGTGACCTCGAGATGTTATTTATGATAGAGAGCTACAATTACCTTTCAAAATGTCAAATGTGTAGTCAAGTGGCAAAAAGTGATTTCTCTGTGGAGACTTAAGTAAGAAAGTAATAAATGTAATTTTCACAAAACACCAGTTTTAATAGCTAGCGGTATGTTATAAACACAATGAAATTTACAATTGGTACTGAGTCAGCGCTCGATTACCTTCTCCCCTTAGCTCTCACCTCCATGAATTTAGACTTGAGGCTGAGGAAGGCAGAGTGCACATCAACAGTACACACATCAGCTGACTTTTATTGAGATTCAAGGGTGGATTAAATAGTACAGTCTCAAAAGATAATGTTTTCTTTTATCATCCATAAATTTTAGAAAGTTTTACCAAAAGCTTCACAAATTTCAAAAACATTTGTGCAATGTAACATGCTCTGCTTAAAGGGTCTTCAAATATGGAAGCATGGCAGACAGGAGATGTAGATTGTGTTGCATGAGAATTTATACCAAATGATGTGTGATTTCCCCAAATTCTTCCTACTTAGAGAATGATCCACAGATACACAGTATTGGCATTGCCTGGGAGCTTGCTACAATTGTGCAACCCCAAGCCCACCATAGAAGTGTTGCTTCAGAATTTTCTCATTGCTAAGGCCTTCAAGTTAATTGTCTGAGCATGAAAGGTAGAGAAACACTAACTTAAAAGATTACTGGATTTAAATAAAGGACACCTTGACTTTACATACTAGCTATGCAACTAATATTAATCCCTAACCTTTCCAAGACTAAAGTTCCATATCAACTCAATAATTAATAATTCACCAGCACTGACATCCAAGTAGAGTTGTTACAATATCAAATCATGACAAAAACAAGGTATATAACAACCTCAGATAAGGTTAATCATTATTATTATGGGAATTTTCTAATAGGGAGCTGAAATATTGGCTTTGCACATTACTTTATGTTAGACAAGGGCTGGTTTTTTTTTTTCTGCGATACTATAGTAAAAAAAAAAATTCTAATGCTTATCATATCTGCTTCATTCTTTCTGCCAGCACAGGGAAGGATTTTCCTTCATGACCTGCAACTTCTTGACTGGGAAAGGGTCATGTGACTATTCTGGCTAATGATTCTGGGAGGAAATGTTGCTTTGAGGTGAGAGTATGTGTTTGCGGTGGTCTCTTCTCTCTTCAGCCTGGCTTCCATGTGGTGGGGTTTTTATCAACCTGAAGCCCTAAATGTGAAAGATGAGTAGGAGCTTCTTTTGGCAAGTGGAAAGCATGCACCATGAAAGAAAAGTAAACATTTTTCATTGAAAGCCCTAAAGATTTTAGAGTGGGATATTAATACATAGCAAGTCTGTCTTGACTAGTAGACAATCTACTTTGTAGTAACAACCTTTAAAACTGCAGGTTGGGGAGCTGGAACAGTGGCTCAGCAGTTATATCACTTTCTTGGTATGTCCACAAGTTCAGACCCCAGCACCACATACACAACAAAGTGTTGGTGCAATGAACACCAGATGAAAAATTAAATAAAAATTTTATTCTTTCTTTCTACCCCCCCTCACTGTCCCTCTCTTGTTACAAAAAAAAATACAGGTTGGTTTTAGACACTTACATTGAGTTAGACGTTTTCTTAGCAGATAGTCATAAAGTACATACCTAGAATAACAAAAGAGCTGTGCAGAATTTGTCTAATTTATTTTAACAGCCTCTTAGTCTCTGATTCAGTCTTGCCTCTTCAATATTTCCTATACAGACTACTAAACCAATGTTTCTCAAAGTCTTTGCAACCTGAGATTTCTCTAATCCCTAGTTCCAGCTACATACTCTAACTTTGTATTGTAGCCACTTGTGTATCCACATATCATGGAGAAATTAAAAATTGGTGACTATTCGTAAAGAGAACAGATAGGCCCTTATAATTCCCCCTTTTTTGGGGGAGAGAGAGAGAGAGAGAGAGAATCAAAAAACTTTTTATTGAGTTTTTCACATGGCTTTCGTTTCTCCCACACTTAGCTGTGTGCTTGGGTGCTGGGGTTTGAACCCATGTACTTGTGCATGCTGAGCAAGCGCCACAACCTCTAAGCCATGGCTCCAGCCCCCCTTATAATCCTAGTTAACTCAAAAACTCTGAATACTTCCACTAATCCATCAGAGTTTATCAGAAAGATTAAATTTGTGGTAATAGATTTCAATTCTTCAGCTTTATGTTTTAAATCAACACTCCTGGAAATCGTGTCTCATTGTTTTAATTCTGATTTGTATTACCTACAAATCTCAAAAATAAAACGTTTTTTTTTCAAACCAGAAAATCCTCCTTACTTTTTTCCAATATATAAAATATAATGATGTCAGGTACGATTGAGAATGTTTATTTCCCTAAGAGTTTATTAAGCAGATTACAATGGAGATAGCTGCTTGTCGAAAACTAATTTACAAAAATGCTCTGCTCTTGTCAAGAGACACTTGTGTCCCCAGGTATGAAAAGTCTATCTGGTTTATCCATCCTCCCTAATGAGAAATATAAGAAAGAATATGAATGAAGAAACCAACTAGTCTTCTCATAGATTACTAAGCTTGTCAGAAAACCAAAAAGAGAAGAACAGTGTGATTCTGAGATGTGAGATTATTATTATGTTACAGAACTAAAAGAGAAAGAAATAGTATTAACAATAATGAGAGCAAAAAGAGCTTTTATATATTGAGTAATTACTATGTGACAAATTCTATGAGAATGTCTTTCCTTACTTTTGCTTCTCCCAACTTCCTTTTAAAATGGGCATAATTCCCATTTTATAGTTGGGGAAATAGATTCAGAGTTTCATAAACTTGCCCAACGTCACATAGTTAATAGGTTTTAAAACAGAAGTTATTCACTTCTAAGCTTACATAGCTAACCACTTTATCTACACTGCACTAAAAAGGACGTGCAGGGGTCATCTTCCTTGGAATAATGTGTTTAGGTATCATTAACTAAAGATGCTCTAGATCCAATTCCAATTTCCGGTACTACTTCACTGGAGAGGATCACTAATATCCTTTAAAAGCCAAAGCCCAAAGACTATTGTGTGGTCCACCTTCTTTTATGAAACGGATGCTTATGAACTGAATTTAGCAACTTATGAACTGAATTTCTTTACTGATAATAACTGTATATGTTTAAAATAGTTTTCATTGACCAAATCTGTACATACATATACATTTTTAAAACAATCCTCTTCATGGAAGCAATAACTTTCAATTCATCTGATTTTTATTCATGAATATGTCTCAACAGCCAATCTACAATATTTCTCATTTTTTTCAACTACTCATAGTTTTTTTGAATTTATCTAAATTACAAGCTGTTTAATTAGTTGTTCTATTTTAAGGCCTAATTGATTAAGAGGTTTTCCAAGGTCAAATTTTTAACACATTGTCATCTATGAATTTAGAAGCCCTAAACATAATGCTGAATAGGTTTGAAATGAACATGAAGATCAGAACCAAACTATTGTTTACTAAAACATCAGGGTTATATTTTATGCTTTTGAGCCAAATAAAGTAAACTTGCTTTTTATTTTTATTATTAAAATTGTTCTTGGTGAGTTTTAGACAAATATTCCCTACCTGACAAGTTCATGAGACTGCTGTAAGAATGAATACACTGAGACTAGACATATGGAAAAGGCTTATGCACTATACATTGTTATAAAAAAATCAAAAGCTTTATTATTATTACGAGTGCCAATTTTCCTTCTGAATATGTCTTGTTAAAATTGCAAAGACTGAGAATGTGTATAGTCTGTGTTAGTTGTTCTGCCTATAGCAGGTAAAAGGATGTTCATTACAGCCTTTTGTCCTTATGGGCACAATATTTATTCTATGCCTTTTCTTATCTCTGCAGTTTATTCCAATCTATAAGATTGCTGAGATCCAAACAGAAAATGTGTTTGTGTGTATATGCACGTAAATGTACACAAAGGGATCAGAAATAAGAAAGATTGATAAGATTAACTTTTGAGATCTTCGATATAAATCATATTGATGTTAGTTGGTTATTTAAATGGAGTGAATTATAATCAAATATATGAAATATGATTATTTATTATTCTATAATAAATTCTTAGTAAATTAGCTGTTGTAAAATAGATCATTGCAATTAACATAAATTTTCTTCTGAGTATCCATTTGAAGCCTTATTTTTTTACTTGATATTTTTAAGAACTATAGTTGGTGAGAAATTACCAAATGCTTTATTTATAGGGTAGCAATATTTTGGAGTCTTATATTTAGATTCACTGGATTGTTGAGCATGTAAACCATGGGATATAACCCAAAACAAAACTATTCTCAAAAAATTCATTCTACAGAAGCAAGTTCAGTAGTTTTGTTTTTGTTTGTTTGATTGTTTCCATGTAAATAAATGTCTAACCTCAGAACTATTTTAGAAAGTAATTATTTGTAGTGCATTCATATTAATGTGGATTTCATTACTCAGAGAATATGGACATAAATAGATAAGACTTCTCAGATAATTCATATTTATAATTAACAACATGTAAAATGGAGGGCTGCTAATTTTGAAAAGTGATTTCTACCAAATTTATTCCACTTTATGAAAATGTATTTAATAAGATTCCCAAAACCAAAATTACTTGTAGCAGTCCATTTCTATTATAACATTTAAAATTTTAATTATAAAACTAATTTTCCAGGATTGTAGGCTGAAATTAACTATTATAAGGTTTATGTTGACTTTTTAACCAGATCACTCATCTAAATAATTAACCTTTTTCAATTTTATAAGTCCAAATAATGTTTTATACATATTCTAAGAGCAAAGCAGAGCCCCAGAAGGTTGATTTCCAAAGGTTCTTTACAAATATTGTTATATATTCTCTAACCAGTTCATTGTTTTTGAACAAATTAAAACAATTTAATAATTCAAAGCTAATTTTATATTTTCATTTAATTATATCATAGGTACAGAATAGGACATAAAGCATAATACAGTTTAATCATTTGCTATACTGTTAAGTTACCAATGTAAAAAGCAAATTCAGAAGTCAATAAATAGCACACTTTGAGACCCAGCCTGAGCCTTTGTGGTTCTTCCCAATCACAATTCAGCTTATCTTCTGATTTCTAACAACTTAGGATTGATTTCACATGGTATAAAGGAAATTATATGGTACATATTCCTTTCTGTTAAGCTTCTTTCACTAAACCTTACGTTTGTGAGACTATGTGGGTACATGTAGCAGTTCCTTCTATTTCATTGGTGTATTATATGCCAACATAAGATTCTCTACTTTATCTACGTACCTAATTTATATATTCATTCATTTATCTTTTGATGGACAGTGTGGATTTTTAAATAAATAATACTTCTATTCAGATTCTGTTTCATGTATTCTAATTGTATATATGAAGGAGCTGAATTTCTGAGTTACTGAGCACAAATTTATTTAATTACACTAGATGCTGTCAAACAGTATCACAGATGAAATGAATATACACTCCCAAGAGCATCTGGAATATTCTCCATTTTCACAATCTTCCCAATACTTGATATAACAGTAGTCATTTTCATTTTATTTATTCTGAAGGGTTTACAATGATACTTCACAAAGATTTTCAATAGCCTTTGCCCAGTGATCAATGACATTGAAAATCTTCATGTTTCCATTGGCATTTAACTTCTTTAACTGTTGAAGATTTTTACCCTCTTTTTCTATTCAAGTGTCTTTTTCTATTTATTTGAAAGAGTTCTTAATATGTTTTTGATACCTGTTCCCTTTGTATCTTATACCTGCCCCTCTTTCTATCCTATTGGTCTTATTAAAGCCCCCAGCTGTATTGTCTGAGGTCTTTCAGGGGAATTTTAACTGGCTTCCCTACTTCGAAACTCAGTCTTCTGTATGCTATTTTGCTTAGTACTTCCAGGACAATTATTCAGGATGAAAAAAAAATACTGTGTAAAGGTACAAAAAATAAAATAAAGCTCATGTAACTATCCTAATATCAATGTAGCAATGTGGACTTGAAGGCATAAAGGCATATTGGAGAAAAGGACCCTTGTCATTAAAAGGTCAATTCATAAAATAAATAAAGCAATTTTAAATGTGTATGTGCTTAACTCTGGTGTTGAGTTTTTTGAGTTCTTTATATTTTCTAGATATTAATCCTCTGTCAGAAGAATATCTAACAAACAATTTCTCCCATTCTGTAGCTTATATCTGTAAGCATTGTTTCCTTTGCTGCGAAGAAGCTTTTTAATTTGATGCCATCCCACTTATTAACTCTCAGCATTATTTCCTGAGCTTTAGGGATCCTATTGAGAAAGTCGCTGCCTATGCCCATGTGTTGGAGTGTTGATCCTACACTTTCTTCTAGGAGTTATGCAGTTTCTTGTCTAATTCCTAAGTCTTTGATCCATTTTAAGTTGATTTATGTGCAGGATGAGAGATTATGTTCTAGTTTCATTTTTTTACATACAGACAACCACTTTAACCAGCACTATTTGTTGAATAATCTATCTTTTCTCCAAAGAATATTTTTGGCACCTTTTTCAAGGATCAGATGATTGTAGATGTGTGGGTTTGTCTCCGTGTTTTCTATTCTTTATCATAGGTGCAGTATCATGCAGGTTTTGTTACTACAGCTCTGTAATATAATTTGAAGTTGGGCATGATGATGCCTCCATCACATTCTTTTTGGCTTAGAATTGCTTTGGCTATTCTGGGTCTTTTGTTTGTCCCTATGAATTTTAGAACTGTTTTTTCTAGTTCTGTGAAGAACGACAATTGTATTTTGATGAGAATTGCACTGAAACTGAATGTTGCTTCTAGCAGTATGACCATTTTAAAAATATTAATTCTACCTTTCTGTGGACATGTAGGTCTTTCCATCTTGTGTCTTCTCCAATTTCTTTCTTTAATTTCTACAGTTGTAAAAGGTAATCTATAATTGTACAGAAGACTTTAATACTTCTGTCAGTAACTTTTAGAACCAACAGGTTAGGAACATATAAAGGAATAGAAAACTTTACCAAGGGTAACAACTTTAAACTAATTGCCACATCACACTGTATTTATTTCCAAAGGCTGCTGTAACAAAGTACCACTAAGTAGGCCAGGCACTGTGGCATACACCTGTAATCCAGCAGCTTAGAAGACTGAGGCAAGAGTATCACCAGGACAAAGTCAATCTCATCAATTTAGAGAGGTCCTAAGCAAATTAGCAAGACCCTGTCTCAAAATAAAAAATAAAAGGTCTGGGGATGTGGCTCAGTGGTTAAGTACCCAGGGTTCACTCCCTAGTACCCAAAACAAAACAAAATAAAACAAAAACAAAGTACCACAAACTAAGTAGGTGTCTTAAAGAACAGAAATTTATTGTCTCACAGTTCCAGAGATCAAGACGTGAGTAGAACCATGATATTGATTGAAGTATTTGGATAGGTATTAAACGAAACAACCTTAGGATAAATCTTTCTTAGATTGTTCAGGTGTTACAAATGTCATCTCCTCCTCATGTATGTGTGTGTATAATTTAAATATGTACAATTTAATTATATTTTAATTTACAAATACTGAAAGAGTTTGTTTTAATCTGCACTTGATAGATTAGCTAAATGTGAGACATCTGGCTTCAGGTACACAGATATGCAACCATAACATACACTTAATTTTTTCGTTATTGATTAATTCTGATCCTTGTAAGGATAAATAAAATTAATATTTTATGAAGCATAAAACAGAATGGTCTACATTAGTGAATGCAAGTGTTTTCAATAAGCTACTTTCTTTGCATAATTCTCAAGGCATTTCACTGAGTAATCAACTCAAGTATTCAGAAATTACTTCTTCATATAGTGGGAAATTATAGTATAGACAATGTTTCCTTTATTTGGAGATAGAGACAGATAGATAGAGAGAGGGGGGGGGGAGGAGAAAGAAAGCAGAAAGAGTCAGCTTTTTTGTCTGTTTTTTCCCAGTATATTAATGTATGTGGTGCTGGGGATTGAACTCAGGACCTCATGCATGCCAGGCAAGCACTCTACCACTGAGCCAACTCTTCAACCCATAAACTTTTGAGACATATTTTATTACCAAATAAATATCACCCATTACTTCCATTTCATTTTCAAAATTTTTCTGTCATTTAGGAAAGACAGGAAATATTCAATTTTGCAAATGAGATAAGTAAAACTCAGGACTTATAAGTGACATACAATTTGAGAGCTAATTGTGGAAGCCAAGAAACCCCTTAATATAGGTATGTTTCTACTTTTTTCCTTGTAATCTTTTTAAGGACACCTTTTTGGACATTAAGGGCTGAAAATTGATGAACACTCCTTCCAAAGATTCTATGTGATATTAAGTCCTTTGTTTTACAGTGTCTCATAACCCCTCTGATAGCAAGCAAATAACCAATTAGTTGCAGATTTTTCAGATAGAGGTATTGAACTTTCACCATTTTTATTAGACATTAGGAACATCAATAATGTGAATATAGTACTCTAGCTCTCTGTGTCACTTTCTCTTCCTGATTTTAAGTCCCAGACAGGACTCATAATAATATGAAAGCAGAAATAATAGAAGGTGCCTCTGCAGTTATCATGCCTATCTCACACAAAAGGGTGTGAATGAGCTGGCATGTTAGCTGACTGACATGTTGTAAATGACAATTAAGTCAAAGATCTCATAACCCACTATGGAGAGGTGGGTGCAGCTTTACCACTTTTGCTTCTATACTCATGGGCAAAAATAATCAATCAGACAAATATGTGTATTAATAGATCATGTGAATTAATTTTATGATTATCAAAATAGTGTACATGGAAGCAAGTTTCTGTAACCAGAAAAAAGGAGCAAAACGTCCTTGAACATGATTTTGCTGAAGGTGTTCTGTATTCTTTTCCTATTAATAAAATATAATCCTTGAGTCATGGAAAAATCACTTAATAGGCTATATGACAGCAGCTTGATGGATAATTCTATCAACATCCCATCAGTAATGGATATTTTATGACATTTTACATGGCCAACTATATTAAGAGATAGGACAAAATCTTCCTTTGAATAAAGAAAACTCTTTGCATTAATGAAACATTATATTAAGTGGCTCATTAAAACTCACCATCACTGAAAGCCTTGCCAATGGTGAAAAAAGCCAAATATTTGCTCTCTTTCTCTGTGGCGTAGTGGATATATCACACCCTTCTTGAAATTTGTGTGTCAGGGTTATTATGCTTAGCTTAGGCTTTCTGCATACATTATCTCCTTTTTAATCTAACCATCCGTTAAGTTCATATGTCATAGACCAGACACTATGAAACCATCATCTTTCATACTGTGTCAGAAATCAAGATACAAGCAACTATTTTTTTTCTCCATTTTTTCATTTTAATTCATTAAATTTAATTTCTTTTCAGAATAAACATAAAATGAGTTATCAGATTCAAGTTACTATTTTAAACTGGTCTTGTTCACATCAACTATCCTTTATGAAAAACCATCCTTTTAAGGTGAAATAATGTCTCTTTTACTAGAATTTTACTACTTTCCCAAATTCTCTGATCTTTTTGTTTTCAAGAATTCTTTTTCTGTTTTTTTTAAGCACAGACAGAAATGAATGTGTAACATCAAATTTTAATATGATAGTATTAGTATTATCTAGGATATGTAGAAGATACTCGAGAGGACAATAACAGGAATAATTAACCAAAGATAATGAAAAAGAAAATGATTCATAGAGGAGGTGCTATTTAAGTTGATGGTTAAATAGCTATTTTAGTAGGACATAAAACCAGGAGAAATTAGGGTGCAAACGTATTGCAGGTAAAGACAAATTGATTTTTTAGTCACTGCCTAACAAAACACACTACTACAAACTTTGTGGCTTAAAAAACACCTACACTGATCTCCACATAGTTTCCAGGTGTCGGGAATCTGGGCAAGCTTAACTGAGTCTTCTACTCAGGATCTCACTTGCCTGCAATCAAAGATTGGCCTGGTCTTCATTCTCATCTGGTGGTTCAACTAGGAAAGAATTAGCATTCATGCTAATTCTGGTTTTCAAGATAATTAATTTCCTTGTGGTTATATTTCTGATGTCCTGGTTTGCTACCGACTGTTGTCCAGAAGCACTACCTTTAAGTTCTAGAAGCTATACACAGATCCTTTCTATAAGGCTCTGTCTATGGGCATTGCAAACATTAATTGTTTGCCTCTAGAAGAATGATTTTTAAGGGCATTCAGCAGATTAGGTTATGCTTAACAAGAAAAAAATCCCCTTTTTATTAATTCAAACTCAATTGATATGAAAACTTAGCTACATTTGCAAAAATCCCTTCACCTTTGTCATATAACATAACCTCATCCCATCACCTACAATATATTTTTTAATTAGAAGCAAATCACAGGTTCCACCCATACTTTGGGAAAAAGAATATTCAAAAGTTTGGCCGCTCAAGGTTGAGAATTATTGAGGTCACCCTAAGGTCTGCAACAGTTACTCATTACAAACTATATGTACTGCAAAAATGCAAACACTATAGTTCTATTGGGTAGAAAATGGAATGTAAAATCTAGGTTAAGGTAAGTGAAAACCTGAACCTGTGAACTTTGGATGTTCAGTGAACGAGTTTAAATTCTATGCTGCATGTAATGTGAAACTATTGCAGAATATTCTGAGAGTAGTGCTTGGGGACAATTGTCCCAGAAGCAGTGAGAAATATGGACTCAAGCAGACAGTTTGAAAGTAGGAAAACCAGTTAAAACTCCCTTGTGGTAATCCAGACAAGAGAGAATGGGAGACTTGGTAGACCAATGGAATAGAAAAAAGAAAATCAGATCTGAAGAGAAATTTTAGAAAAAGAATTACTATGGGCATTGAAATAGGGAAGAGGGAGGGGTGATTTTGTTTTTTCAGTGAATGTGTAATTTTATTTTTACTTCTTGGTACTGATTGAGTGTATGAAATAGTGTGTGTCTTTTTCATGTTTAAAGAACCTCATGAAACAACCTATCAGATGAATTCTAACCTTTTTTCTTCTTTATGAGGATAATTTTACCTTAGGAATTCACCTGTGAAAATGCTTCTAGAATACTTGTTATAGTTAAGACCTCCAAAAAGCATCTGTGATGATAGACTATGATTAAACAATTACTAGAACATCACACATTTGCATAAAGCCTGAAAATATCCCCTAGATAGGATTAGCTTATGATAATCACACCACATATGATACCTAAATGTTTAATCTAATAATGTACTTTTAAAGGTGTTCTCCTCTTATCTAAAACACAGTGGAATAATTTATTGGCAAGGTTAGAAATTATATGCCAGTGTACCTTATTGTCAATTTAAAATATACTGTATTTTATTTTTATAAATGTATATAATTATACAGAATGATGGATTTCACTGTACATTTTTTAGGTGTAAACAGGATACTTTGATCACATTTATCCCACTATTACCTTCCCCTTCCTCCTCTGCCTGGCTCTTTCCTTTTCTCTAATAGTCTTGTTACTTTCTTGTATTTTTCCCTCTGGATTCCACATATAAGGGAAAATATGCAATATTTGTCTTACTGAGTCTGACACTTCACTTAACATTATAATGTCCAAATCTATTTCTTTTCCTGCAAATGACATGATTTTGTTCTGCTTTACAACTGAATAGTACTCGGCTATGTATGTATGCCACATTTTCCTTATCCATTCATTCATTGACAAGCACTTAGGGTGATTCCATAATATGGCTATTGTGAATAGTGCCATAATAAACATGTGTTTGGAGGTATCTTTTTGCTATAATGACTTCATTTACTTTGGATATATACCCCAGAGTGGTATAGGTGGATTTTAGTTTTTTGAGGATTCCATACTGATTTCCATAATGTCTGTGCTAATTTACATTCCTACCAACAGTGGAGGATAACTCATAATTGTCTAAATTGGTTGTGATCTTTGTTTCAGAGGTCTCCCAAACTGAAGCTAAAAGTAAGACTCATTACTGTATAAAAATATTGACTGGGCACATATTTCACATAAAATATATTTGAATCTCATTGTCTTCTGGGATTCAAATATATACTAAACATGTTATACAATCAAGACATTTCTGTGACACCAGCTGAATGACTATATTAGATAGTTTCTATGTAACATGGTATAAGATGCAGTGCAGTGACAAGATTCCCAGAGAATGTCATATTGACTGCAAGTGAGATTTTGGACAGATTAATAAATAAAGAAATTTAGAAATGCAGAATTGAGAACAAGTTTAGAATTCTGAGAAGAAAAGAACATTATTCCTTTGTGCAATAGAGAAATCAATTAAGCCTTTGGAGCCTGAAATGGACACAAACAAAACAGGGATTTCTGAAAATTAATTTGCAACTTCATGTGCATAATAAATACGATAATATGATAGACAAAATCTGGTATTGGAGACTCCTTTAAAGAATTTTTTTAATGATCTAAGGTTGAAGGATAATAGGCTTTGCCTGGAGTTGGGCCAGTGCAGCGTTTGTCAAGATCCTCCACCAAAAGTGTATGAGGTTTGTGGCTCCAGGAAGATAATAGATTCTTCTAATAGATCCTTACTTATTGGATGTTTTCACTTCCTAACTCACTCTTTTAGAGCATCCCCCTTCTATATATCAAAGTCAGCACTGGTGCACATTCAACTTTTCATGTGCTTTTCCATTGCCCTTGGTCATAGCTTAAAAATCAATCACTCTTTAGTTAGAAAGACAGACTTCTTCTACACCCAAAGGCTAAACATTTCTATTCCAATGTATAATTATTTTATTCATAATACTACTAAAATTGCTATTGATTCATACCTCTAGTTGGTAGCAAAGTCTGGAATCTAATTTGGATTATGGACAGAAATATATTGCAGAGCTCATGCTCTTGAACATTATGTGATAGTCCTAAATTTAATGCTAAAAAAATCTTTACTAATTTGTAATATTTTAAGTTGGATCTCTTGTTTACTTTATAAGTGCTATACCATTAAACTTTTTCTGCAGATAATTCATATGCCTTTTCCAGATTATATTATTTCTCCCAAATGAGGAAAAACTAAATGTTAATGGAGATAGTTTAATGTTTTGTACATAGTACTAGAAACAAGAGGTGGAAATCTGTCATCTGAAAATAGATCTATTTTAAAAGAATTTTTTCTGTGTTGACAGAGTTGAAATAGATAATAATCTAGTTTTAAGTATTATAGATAATTGTCTTGGCAAAACTAACTTGCAGCCTATTCAGTTAAATGCTCATCATGGCATAATTTAAAGTCACTAAGACTTGTGTTCAATAAATTTTCCATTGTTTAGAGGAAATTTGTGATTAGAATTTCACTTTCCCCTGAGAGGACAACTTCCTGTAAACATGTGAAAATATATCATCAAACCAAATCAGATCATCCAATACAAAAGTGGGTAGCATGAAGGCTGCAAAATAGACCACTTTATTTATTCACTCACTCTTTCAAAACAGATGTTGAGTGCTGAATCTGATACAAATAAGGGCAATGCAGGATCCCACCCTTCTTTCCTTTGGGGAACAGAATTTAAATTGCCTTTGTCATTAGAAGAGAGGAATGGAGAGAAAAATTACTCAAATCTCTGGATGGGTTTGCTTCTCTCCTCATCTGGTAATGGGAGTTTTCCAGAAAGGTATTTGACATCATGAACTAAAAAACTCCATGTTGGAAGTACACATTGCCAAGACTCACTATTGAGTGCAGAGCAGAAAGAGTGAAAGCCTTCCTAAAGGTAGGGGGATGTTGAGTGCATTGATAATCGTATACAGAATTTTATGTTTGTTCAATGAAGAATATTCCTTTAGTTAATCTAAAAATGTTTTTTATTTTATTCAGAAATTTATTTGTTGAACAATAATACTTGTTATAAAATCCAAAGTCAAGCTGGAAGTGTAGGTCAGTGGCAGAGTACTTAGCAAACATGCTCAAGGACATCCAAATGCCCAGCACTGGAGAAAAAACAGGATATACTTAAAACAATAGAAAAATAAATCAGAAGGAACATATTCTGCTCAAAGACATGCCCCAACACTGATTTTTATTTAATTAGCCAGGCTATTTGACAAGACTATACAAAAATTAGCTTCATTGAAATGAATTATTTTACATTTTTGTAATTCATAATTTATCCACTTCTACTCTTCTCCTGTTCATTCTGTTTATTTGCAGAGCTCAGGCTCAAACCCATGGACTAATGGATGCCACAACTCCCATTCATTTTTAAGGTTAGGAATGTGACTTTATTATTAATTTTTGGTTGGATAGTAATGCTTAATTTTTCAAACCATAGCTAGTCCATTTAACCTCTTTCTTGTTTTAAGAAGAGAACAATTTTATCTCTGGCCTAAATAACAAAACTTTTTTTTTCTTTTATGCTCAAATGTGGTCTGGGAAAAACAGGTACAAAAGAAAAAAAAACAAACAAAGACTGTCAAATTAACACTTCAGCAAAAGACACTAAGTGGAGCAACTCCCAATAACTAACGAGCATTTCTTTTCCTAAAGATATGAAAGTGCTTTATACATCTTCCCTACCACTTGGCAGTCTTTCAAAATTCTCTTGGGAAAAGATTTCCCTTAATGTGGAAACAATCTGCAGTCTTCTGAGTCACCATTATTCTAGATGAGCATGAACATTAATAATCATTAAAATTCATCCATCTATTAAAACATTTTTAAACTGTCACTGTGAACTAGAGCCTTCCAGACTTAGGGAATATAACAATAAACATAACAAATTTTAGGAAAAGAAGGGGATAATCAGCTTATCAAGAATTATGTGTGAATTTTGTAGAGGAATTATGAGGGAATTGGTGGAACAGAAAGGAAAATACATGCAGGATAGGGCCTGAGTGGTTGCTCTGTTATGCTGGTCGATAGCAGGGTGAAGGGAGACACGGATGACACATGAAGACAGCCCTGTACATACCTGGACAAACACTGTGGAAGGCAGAAGGAACAGCAGAAGACAAAGGCATGGCAGGTTCAAGGAACTGCCAGGAGGACAGTGTGTCTGGAATGAGCCTGCAGTTGTAGGATATAAGTTTGAGGTAAGATATTAAAGCACAAAATGAGTTGGCTGGACTAGGCCAGAGCTTCATATAGAAATGAACAAGTTTTCTTCAATTTAAAATGCCATAAAGAGCCTTGCACTGTGCTTAAGACATCTATATGATTCACTGCTAAATGAGGCATCTGTAAACAGTGTTTCTCTTCTTTGAATCTGTGCAACTGGCCTTAAACATGATGTTTGTTCCTACCATTTAGTGCATGTTTTCTTTGTCCAATTCCAGAGATTCTGCAGGTCTGAAGAGACTGATAGTCTATAATCCATAAAATATGAATTATGTTTCAAAGTATTTTTGTAAGGATTTTGAAGAAATTACACTGGGAGTTTCATCATTGTGACCCGTGGCAGAGCTGAATGAAAAATTTCTGTGAATGCAGGATAACAACAGTGGTAGAAGTACCTTACTATGAGGTAGGTGGCGAGCAAAATTTCTCCCCAAATTTATTACTATCCAAGGAAGGAAGTTTAGTGATGCAGAGCTATGGACAAGCTGAAAGTACAGGAAATACCAAATAATAAATTTCCAGCACCAACTGCCCAGCCAGCAGTGGGCTGGGAATTTGCCCTGGAAGGGAGGAAGCTGCGCACACTTAAATAAACTCAGAAACAGGGGTGATCACTCAGGGGAGCCTGAGTGTGGGACTCTAGTGCCCCAGGGCTGCGACAGCATCAGGAAATGAGGAACTGCTTTAATACACAAAAATTAGGATTCCCTGAATCTTATCATGCAAAGTGGAGGTGGCACTACCATTTTGAAACCTCCCAGAGGGTGATACTGAAAACTGCGTTGTGAATAGTGAACCTAAAACCACCAGATACAGAGAGAAATAGGAGTGCAGTCTGGAGGAGTGGCTCCCAGCCCCCAGTGTTTTTACTGTTGGCCCTGGGAGTTGTGTGGGCCTGGCAGACCCTCCCTACTGGTCCAGTAACTCATGTTTAGAGCCTTCCAACCCACCCCATTATACTACCCATCTGTGGGTGAATTAAGTGACCAGGATTCTGCTCAAAAGGTCCTAAACATCCTGGGGGGTTCGGCCTGCAGATCCAACAGGTACTGCCTGAAACTCTCAGGCGGGGCAGTGGTTAGTTTTAGCCTCAGGGACCTATGAACTGAAGGGTCAGCCTGGATCCATTGCTTTCCTATACTTTCAGACTCTGAATTCTATAAACAAAAGTGGTCCTATAGGTCCTGGGTGCTCCAAGTAGGCCTGGGCTTCGACACTCCCTAGTGGTTGCATTTGAGACCTTCACAAACACTGGTCTAGCTGGGCTGGTGTCTCCTTCACACCTGCCTCCCCTTGCTGGAGTTGTGACTGCACCACACATCATCTTTTATGGCAAGTGGGGATCTCAAGACACCCAAGAGTGGGATGATAACGGTCCTGGGTAAGCTCAGTTCAGGCTGGCCACTCTCCTTGGAACAGCAAGAGTCTCTTACAGCTGCACCATGATCCACAAGACTCCCAGGGGATCCTGGGTCTCTGGCTCAAGTGGGACAAGAGTTTGGACAGGCAGACACTGAACTGCCCAAGAATGCAACTCAGGTGGCCCTGAAGTTTGTTCTCACAGGAAACAGGGAAGATGAATGTTTACAACCCCTCTACAGGACAAAATTACTGGGAGGCTTCCTGGAAATCTCACTATCAGCTAAGATCACCAAAATTCATTCTTTCCAACAAACAACTGGGAAGTGACTCCAGCTAGAAGACAGTTATAAACACATACACCCATAGTACTTTTTGACCTTATTACTTCAGAACCTTCTCAACCTCTTTTTGTTTGTTTGTTTATTGCTGTTGTTATTCTTGGAATAGATGTTCCTTAGTGTATGTATTTTTTTGTTTGTTTGTATGGTTGATTGATTTTCACTGTTGTTGTAATTTATTGTATTTGTCTGCTGGGTCCATATTGCTGGGATTCAAGCTGTGGCAGTCTGCAATATTATAAAATAGTCCTCAGTCTCATCGGGCTGAAAAGACCCCCAGTATTTACTACCCCCTTCTTCTCTTTACTCTGACAATTCCTAAATTGTATTCTGATCTCTCTCATCTTCCCTCAAAGTCATTACCCCACTCTCATCCCATTTCTTTCTTTTCCTTATTTTTGGCAGAATAGCCTACATCATCTATTCTACATTGTAGCTCTATACCCTAATTCACGTGTTCCACACTACTTCCTACCTCATTCCCTTTGCTCTCTAGATCCCCCCCCCCATCTACAGGAGTCCTGGTAGACTGAAGTGAATGTCATATTTGAAAATGGGTGTTTGCTTGCTAACCAAATACATTGTCAGAGCTATCAAAGAAAAAAACTGCTAATCCGATTGCTCCTATAGATGCTAATCGACACTGTAACAGCTATGGTCAACATTGACTGTTGTATGCATTGGCTGCACTTTTTGACTTCTATCCCCTATCCCCTGAGGTACTGGAAGACCTAAAGATCCACAATACTTCACAGATTGGGGTGCCAGGCATTGAAATGTGCTACCCAAATTGTACCCCAGCCCAACTGAGCAAAGAGATAAAAAGCTCTGATACCATCAACAAAGCCCCCAAAAGAATCATTCAGTGTCACACCTCAAGTCACACCCCATGTAACTGAAAATGAAATAAAGGGAAACGATCCTCCACCTCAGTCCCACAGCTCTCCATCCCAGGTGTCCATGGTTGTGGTCTTAGATGAAAACCTAGAATAATGTATCAACAACATGATTAGTAATTCAAACAAAGAATTAAAAGAAGATTTAAAGAAAGAGATAAGAGAGCAATTTCAGGAAATGACAGACCACTTATATAAAGCGGTAGACATTCTGAAAAGAGATGTAACAGAGCTCTTAGAATTGAAAAATACTATCAACCGAATCAAAAGTTCATTAGAAGATACTAATACCAGAGTAAACTCAGCAGAAAATAGAACCTCAACTCTTTAAGAATGAACATCAGACAATGAAGACAGGTTGAGCAATGTTGATTTCAAGGGGGACAGACAGAAAATAAACTTATTGAGAGTGATCAGAACTTCCAAGTAGTATTTGACAAGATGAGAAGAAATAACTTGAGAGTAATTGGGTTTGAAGAAAACATTGAACAACAACCAAGGAGCATTAAGAACCTTCTAAGTGAAATTTCAAAGAAGTTTCCCTATATCAGAACAGATCCAGAAATTCAAATTCAAGATACCTCGAGGACACCAAACAGACCTAACCAAATGAGAAATTCACAGGACACATCAATTATAAAATGAATAACAGAGAAATCAAGGAAAGAATCCTAAAAGCAGCAAGGGAAAAACACCAAATCACATTCAGAAGCAAACCAATAAGGATTACTATGGATTTCTCAGATCAGATAATAAAGGCCAGGAGAGCATGGAAGGATATTTTTCAAATTTTGAAAGAAAACACTTTTGAGCCAAAGTTACTACACCCTGCACAACCCAGCTTTAAATGTGATGAGGAAATTAAGTACTTCAATGATAAATTCAAGCTAGCAAGGTACATGAACACAAATACTATGCTACAAAAAATTCTCAAGGACATACTTCATTCAGAGAAACATGCAAATAACTTCCAAAATCATTAACAGAAGAAAGTAATTGCAAAACACACTAAAAGATATCCAAGATGATGCAAAACACGATACTCTCAGTGTTACAGACTCAGATTCCCATATCTATTTTAACTCTGAATATGAATGGACTCATTGCCCCAATTAAAAGACACAGATTGGCTTACTGGATCAAAAAACAAAATCCAACCATATGCTGCCTACAGGAGACACATCTCACAATCAAAAATAGTCACAGACTGAAGGTGAAAGGTTGGCAAAATGTCTACCAGGCTTGTGGCCCAAAAAAGCAAGCTGGCGTAGCAATCCATATATCTGATAAAGTTAATTTTGACCAAAAACTTCAGAAAGGACAAAGAAGGTCACTATATTATAGTGAAAGGAACAATTCGTCAAGAAGACATAAGGACAGTTAACATTTATGCCCCCAATTACAGCCTCCCAAATATGTGGAAAAAGTATCCAAGGACATTTAGACCCCTCATCCTTCTCAAAACGATAATACTGGGGGACATCAATATACCATTATCAACAATAGACACATCATCAAAACAAATTCAACAGATATCTCTAATCTAAACAACTCTAAAATCAGCTGGACTTAACAGATATCTACAGAATATTCTATCCCAAATCAGCTGAGTTTATCTTCTTCTCAGCAGCTCCTGGATCCTTCTCCAAAATAGACTATATCCTAGTTCACAAAGCTAACCTTAACAAATACAAAAACGTTGATATAGTCCATTGTATCCTGTCAGACCACAATGGTATGATCTTAGCAATTAACAATAAGAAAAACAACAGAAACTACCCAAATACTTGGAAATTGAATAATACCCTTTTAAACAAAGAATGGATAAAACAGGCAGGGAGAACAGAAATCAAGAAATTCTTGAAAACAAATGAGAATGATGAAACAATGTATCGAAATCTCTCGGATAGTATGAAAGCATTCTTAAGAGGTAAATTTATAACACTGAGTGCCTTCATCAAAAAATCAAGAAAGAGCCCAGAAATAAAGACTTATGCTCCAACTCAAATCCCCACCAAAAGAGGAACAATCCAATCCCAAACCTAGTAAAGATAGGAAATAACTACAATCAGAGCTGAAATCAATGAAATTGAGAACCAAAAAAAAAATACAAATGATCAACAAAATAAAGAGTTGGTTCTTTGAAAAAATAAATAAGATTGACAGACTCTTTGCCAACTTAACCAAATGGAACAAAGAAGTGAAGCAAATCAACAAAATCAAAAACAAAAATGGAGCTATCACCACTGACTAAACCAAAATCCAGAAGATTATCAGAACTTATTTTTAAAAATTATACTCTGCAAAGTTTAATAATCTGGAAGAAATTGACAAATATCTTTCCACATATGACATTTCCAAATTAACATGGGAGGACATTGAAACTCTAAACCAACCAATCTTAGGTAGCAAAATTGAAACAACAATCAAAGGTCTTCCAAGAAAGAAAAGTCCAGGACCTGATGGATTCACAGCAGAATTCTACCAGACCTTTACAGAACAATTAACATTGATTCTCTACAAGATTTTCCATGAAATTGAAATGGTTGGTACCCTCCCAAACCCTTTTTATGAGCAAATATAACCCAGATACCAAAACTCAACAAAGACACATACAGAAAATAAACCTACAGATCAATTTCCCTGATGAACATAAACGCAAAAATTCTTACTGAAATTCTAGCTATCTGTATCCAAAAATACATCAAAAAGATAATGCACCATGATAAAGTAGGCTTTATCCCAGGAAAGCAGGGCTGGTTCAATATCTGCAAATCAATAATGTAATTCACCATTTAAACAGAATTACAAATAAAAATTATATAATCTTCTCAACTGATGCAGAAAAGGCCTTTAATAAAATTCAGCACCCATTTGTGCTCAAAAGTCTGGAGAAGATAGGGATCAAAGGAAGATACTTTAATTTTGTAAGAGCCATTTATGACAAACCCATAGCCAACATTATGCTTAATGGAGAAAAAGTGAAAGCTTGGTGCTGAATTCAGGAACAAGACAAGGTTGTCCACTTTCACTGCTCTTATTCAATATAGTCCTTGAAACCCTAGCCAGAGCTATCAGACAAGAGAAGGAAATCAAAGGAATTTTAATAGTAAAAAAGGAAGTCAAGATGTCTCCATTTGCTGATGACATGATCCTATACCTAGAAGACCCAATAAGCTCAACGAGAAGACTTCCAGAGCTTATAAACAATTGCAGCAAAGTGGTAGGTTATAAGATCAACAGTCATAAATCATTAGCTTTCCTATAATCCAGCAACAATTCCAATGAAGAAGAAATCAGGAAGTCTGTCCCATTCACAATTTCCTCAAAAACCATAAAATACTTGGGCATCAATCTAACAAAGAATATAAAGGATCTTTACAATGGAAACTATTGAACATTTAAAAAAGAAATTGCAGAAGACCTGAGTAGATGGAAAAACATTCCATGTTCTTGGTTAGGCAGAATCAATATTATCAAAATGGCCATTCTATGAAAGCCTTATACAGATTCAACCAATCCCCATTAAGATACCAATGACATTCTTCATGGATATAGAAAAAGCAATTTGCAAATTCATATAGAATAGCAGACCTTGAATAGCCAAAACATTACTAAGTAAGAAAGAGGAAGCAGGAGGTGTCACAATTCCCAAACTGAAATTATACTATAGGGCTATATTAAAAAAAAAAAAACAGAATGGTACTGATAACAAAACAGAATTGAAGACCAACAGAGCAGAATAGAAATTACTGAGACAAACCCTCAAATCTTTAACCATCTGATCTTTGATAAAGGGGGCAAAAGCATAGTGTGGAAGAAAGACAGCCTATTCAACAAATGGTACTAGACAAACTGGACAGCCAGATGCAGACAACTGAAATTGGATCCTTACCTCTCACCCTGCACAAGAATCAAATCAAAATGGTTCAAGGATATGGAAATTAAACCAGTAACATTACAATCGCTTGAAGAAAAAACAGGATCAACACTCCACAACATAGGTGTCGGCACCACCTTCCTTAACAAGACTCCCATAGCACAAGAATTAAAGCCAAGAATATAGTGGAATGTCATTAAACTAAAAAGCTTCTGCACAGCTAAAGAATTAGTCAAGAGTGTCAAAAGAGTACCTACAGAATGGGAGAAAATCTTTGCCTGCTACATCTCATACAGAGGGCTAATATTCAGAACATACAAAGAGCTCAAAAAACTGATCACCAAACCACAAATAATCCAATCAATAAATGGGCTAGGGAGCTAGATAGGAATTCCTTAATGGAGGCACTCCAAAAAGCTCACAAATATATGAGAAAATGCTCTATATCACTAGCAATCCAAGAAGTGGAAATCAAAACTTCACTGAGATTCCGCTGCACTCCTGTCAGAGCAGCAAAAATGAAGAGTACAAAAAACTGACAGATGCTGGAGGGTTTGTGGGAGAAGAGGAACACTTTCACACTGTTGGTGGGACTGCAAACCTGTGCAGCCACTCTGGAAAGCAGTGTGGAAACTCCTCAAAAACTAGTCCCGAACTACCTTTATGACCCAGCTATCCCACTCCTGGGTATTTTCCCAAAAGAGCTAGAATTGGCATATTACAGAGACACAGATAAGAGGGGAAGGGAGCTGTGGGGGGGGGGGGTGGAGGGAATAGGAGAGTCATCAAGGCCACTCAATGGTGGGAGTAGGTGGGTTATCCACTCAGTGGGAACCTTAGACTTCCATGAGAAGTCCAACTAACACAGTGGTAAAGTAGGGGAAACATGGGTTTGGGGGGAACCCAAAGGGGGGAGATCATGAAATGGCATCAGCCTTGGTTTGCTCTGTCTTTGTGCATATTATCATTGTTGTGTGGCAATGTTTCCCTCCTATATGTATGACTATGTTGAACAAATTTTTAAAAAAAGAAATAAATTACACTGAATATGTAAATGCAGAATACTGTTGCTCAATCTCCAAAAAAATAAGTAGTGGTGAAAAATTCATAGACATTATTGATACAAATTTTATTACTAAAGATTGTTTTGTTATGAACAACATTTGTCTAGTACTTTTCACATCAGTCCACTTTATTATGATTGGAAGTTATGTTGGTGTTTAAATTAATTTCACTTGATTCATTCTCTAATTTTGTAATAGCAACATTCTTCATAAAATGAAATTTTTTGTTAAATGAACCATCCTGTGCATTATTATGAGTTATTTCCTAAAATATTATGACTTTTTCTGTATATAATAAGTAATCAATTCCTCAGTGGTAAATTACATCTCAATTTAAAAGTTCTTCAACAGTCCTAGATAGATACTGTAGCTTAAAACATCAAGATTTGGTGTCCTTTGTTTATATTATTGGGATATTCATCATAATACACTGTGAACAAATGAAAAATAATCTAGGGTTTTGTGAGGAATCTAAATAAAAGTGATAAACATAAAAACAATGAAGCAGGCACCTTTTGTCTTTTCAATCAAATTGTAAGAATATTAATTTTTACAAATCTGGACTTTAGATGTACATAGTTATTGATTTAAAATCTAAAGACACATCATGCTTAGTACTATTGATATTTAAAGCTTTGTAAATGTTTTATTTTTCCATCTCAGGAAACTTTGTCAGTTTTTATGCAATAAACCCAACATGAGTACATGTCCTACGCAACTAAATATTTCACTGCTTTAGTGACACTTGCTCTAAGGATTGAGAGTTTATGTATTTTCCGACAGTTTTCTTTAAAAGTAGGTTTACTTTCATTAGTCTATGCAGCCAACTCAGTGGTTTCCCATGAGGCAGGAACACTGTGTGTTTGAAACTTTATTTTTACCATCTCCAGTTTTTAGGATATCTTTATTTAATAACATTATGTATGTATGCACAAAGCAGTTTTTCCTCTTTTGAATGTGATACTTAAATGAAGATGATTCTAATGTTTTTTGGACCTTGATAAAATGACTCTATATTTTCTACTTGGAAAAGTAAAACACTGTAGTTATTAAAGATCCACAGACAATTACTTACCTTCGGTGTATGTGCTATAATGCTTCACAGAAACTGAAAGTTTCTTGATGACCATAAGCATTTCTTTAAGGATTGTCAGAATAACTTTTATGTCTGAGTGGAATGTATTTTCCTAAGTGTCTATGTACGGATTCTGGATATCACTTTCCAAAGTAGAGTATTATGTCCCATTTGTTTGTTTCTACTCTTCCACCAATAATTTCCTTTGTTGTGCATGCTATGTGAATGAGGAAGCGCACACACACACACAATAGGAGATGATGATAATAGAAGGCATTTAGGAAACTAATCCTTACAGTATTGCACATCATTCTAGGTATCCTAAATCATAAGAATAAAAGTACTTTTCTTCTAAATCTTTATAATTTTCACATATTCTCTTGTTCGGTAAATGCCTCATTAGCTTCACCTCAAGTGGGCTGTTACCTGGAAATTTGTGTTCATTGTTAAGTAAGACTATTTTCCAAAGTGACAAAAACACTGTAATACCACTGTGCTGTTTTGAAATGTGTTGCTAAAATTGTTCTATTTAAAAATAAAAACACAAGTTGTAAGCTTACTTATAAATGCTCTTGGATTAACATCATCCTGAAACATCTCTCTATGTGAGATCTTAGTTCACCCGGGTTTGGTTTAGATCCAGATTCACGTTTGCAATACAATGATTGATTCTCTGCACTGTGGTGCACAGCATGTGTTCATGACCCTAGTATCAAATGTTTATTTGACCTTATGTGTCTTTTCTGTGACAGTCTTCACTTTGGGAATGCCTGGGACCTAATTTGTATGCTAGGTGTTAACCAGATGTGCAATAATAGGAGAAAGGATGGCTCAAATTTTACCTAGAGGTTATATGCCTGTGGAGAACATTTTTCTAAACCAAAAATGAGACAAATTGGTTGACAAGTATGAACAAACTTGTGGGCACAAAGGGAGATAATATTCTAAAATGGAGTAACCCAGGAAACAAGTTCAGACACCCACATAAGCACATACCTACATCCTGGGTTAAAAGCGCAGTCACCCTGTTCCTCCTCAGTAACAACTGCCATTGAATAATAGTAATTTTCTAACTTTATTTAATATAGAGATATCTATGCATTGTGTGCATCTTGTATTTCAACCAAACTTACATGGGTTTGGGGGATTTATCTAAAAATTCAGTTAAATATTAGAGATTTTTCTTATAATCCAATGAGTTATTATATTTAGATACAGCACATTATTAATTTTATGATTAAAATTTTGAAGACATTTTCCATTGGAATTTCACATTTTAAAAAATTTCTAATCATTCATTATGTGTCTATTCTATAATGCTGTATTTTATTCAATACAACTGTGAAGAAAGTACTGTTTTAAACATGTAAGATACATAAAATGTATTATATAACATATTTAATATGTTAAATAGAAACATGCCCCAAATACTTAACTGGATATATAGATTTTTATAACATATTTACACATCTTTAAAATAATAGCTCAATTTTTAAGGTTTTGCATTATCTCTAAAGAAATAAATATTTCCAAGTGACTTAGAAAACAATTGATAAAATCAAGGCAAGGATTTTACAGTGTAATTGCCAAAAAAGTATTTAAAATAATTAATGTTTAGTTGTACAAAGGTTTTAAGGGTCCATGTGGACAGCTGCAAGTCATTGTGGAGAATCTATAATGAAGTGCCTCTTATGAGGCTTATTCTCTCCCATATGGAACAAAATAACAGAGCCCTGACATTGATGTATGCAGTGTATTCTTAAGATGACATTTACACAATACTGTTCTTGCCAGTAAAATGTAACAATCCATTTTCTCTTGCGAAAGAAGTTTTTCTATGCTATTATATAATATGACTGAAAAGACCTAATGCTCTGATTTATCCACTTTGTTTTTCTTCTCATTCTTTGAAAAATTAATAGAAATTAATAGACATGATTAATAGAAATACTTCTAAATGATCAAACATCCATAGCACTAAGGTATTTTTCCAAGGAAATTTTGCATATAAATGATTAAATGTGATTTTATAAAAGTAAAAAAAAGATAAATTTCATACAATTATTTCAGTTTTATTCATTTGAAGAAATGAGTAACAATCATGTTTTCTTACATCATCATGGGTCTAAATGACAGAATAAGGCCTATACTTGACCAGTGCCCCAGCCAAATCAGCTGATATAAAAAAATTACCATAGACTGGGTAGCTTAAGCAGTGAACAGTTATTCCTCCTGGCGCTGGAGGCTAGGAGTCCAAGATCAGGACTGCAGGCTGAGTTCTGTTGAGGATATTTCTCTGGGTACAGGCTTCTGTCTCATTGTGTTTTCACTTGGCAGAAGCCTCTGAAGTTCCCCTCTTCCTTAGAAGGGCACTGATCCCAAGGCCCTACCTCCAAACTCCAAAATGTTGGAAATTAGA
The DNA here is from genome assembly GCA_004027875.1 of Aplodontia rufa. Lineage (NCBI taxonomy): Eukaryota > Metazoa > Chordata > Mammalia > Rodentia > Aplodontiidae > Aplodontia > Aplodontia rufa. The sequence goes on along the minus strand of PVKS010003721.1, from coordinate 68,322 downwards.
CTTCAGCACACGAATTTTGAGAAGATTCAAACATTTCGTTCATAACAACCTGGTTGGTTACAACAAATAAGGTACAGCAGCATAAGTTCAGGAAATAAAACAGATTAAAAAAAAAACCCTGATGAGTCAATAAACAGAAATTTTAAAGGATTAAGTTTAAGGTCGGGCTTATTCTCAAGGTCAAAACCTATTAACTGGAGCTGGAGCCGTGGCTCCACAGTTATGACGCTTGCCTGGCATGCGTGAGTACACGGGTTCAAACCCCAACGCCCTAAAGTATACAACTAAGTGTTAGAGCAACAAAAGCCATGTGAAAAACTCAATAAAAAATTGATTCTCTCTCTCTCTTTCTCTCTCTCTCTCACTGTCCTTCTCTCTTAAAAAAAAAAAACTTATTAACTTTACAAGACATATGAAACTCTGTTTACAAGACCAAGAAATATAATTTTATTTCCTATAACTTAATTTGGGATTAATTAATTAAGCCTTCTTGGTTATGCAATCTAACCTGCCTGGACTTCTGTGCCATGATTCTGAGATCTAACTGAAAACTTTGCCAAGGCCATTTTCCTAAGGACACTCCATACCACCTAACACTGCTACTCCAATCATTTAGCCAGCTTGGCCTTTCTTAGTGTAGACAATCTCTGCTCTGTATCAACTTAGATTCTTGACTATTTTTCCTCTGGATCAAGTTACATTCTTGGTGAGCTCATTCATCTCTCCCTCTTTCTCTTTCTTCCTTTGAGGGAGGGATCTCATTTCAGTCTTATACGATAAGCTGTATCTAGATATTCTGAATCTAATTTTCAAGTAGACCTGATAAAGTAGTAAGAAAAAGAAAAGTACAGATTTGTGGCCAAGTAGGAATCCCAATATACCTTGTGTGTGAAATGGAGTGGTACCACATGTTCCCTGCACCCCTTGAAGTTAAATAGGACTGAGGAGAGGAGTACAGGATTCTGATTAAATTCTTCACTGGTAGAGTTCCTGTGCCATGCAGGTAATAAGACCTCTGGATCACCTTAATGTGGAAGTAGGCATCCTTGGATAGTGACACTCCTTTTTATATCCTGATCTTATGTTTGCCCTTTGCACCAAATATTTTATCCTGGTCTAGCAGTAAACCAAACAGAAAATAACCTCACACAGTCTTAGCCATCATTCTTCCCAGCTTTGGAACCCAGAGCTTCACAGTCTAATCTAACTCACTTTATTATTCCAATCAATTCTGTCTCTGCACTGAAGTTAGTTTTTGAAGCAGAAGGCAAGGAATTTGCTGCATTGGCAGAAAAGAAAATGAGAGGAATATAGATATGTTTTTAAATAAAAGGCAATTTCCTTAAATCACCTTTCTAGTAACAAATTCCCTTAAAATACTACTAAGCCAGTCCAAGTATAAACATAAGAGGAAGACACTTCTATGTTACAACATCAGAACAAACAAGATTTTATCCCTTAAAATCCACCGTATTCCTTTTATTCCTCTATAAATAGAAGCATAATGTAGAATTGTGAATGACATATATTTAGCAAGAAAAATTAGTGCATTGATTAATTTTAAAAACCATTTATAAGTGAACTTGTGATCGTATTTGATGATTCAATTGCTCCTAAAAATTTGAGACACCTGTAGACTTGTCCTAATAGGAATTATAAAAATAAATGAATCAGTTTTATAGACCTGTGACATTCCTCTTCTTTAATGATTTGTCTGATTTCTTTGTTTTTTCTTCCCCAACATTTTTTCCAAACCTACTCTGGTAAAACAGCATTCTTACTTAACAATATAACTCAGTGAATAGGAAAAGTATATTTGAAGGTAAATAATTATTACTGGAGTCCAAGCACTTGAATCAATGTTCTACCTTGTCTATGTCCCTCTTATCAGGAATGCAAAAAATTTCTAATTTCAAACCTGCAATTTTTTTTCCAGTAATAAATTCTCAGATTTTTCTCTGAACTTACATATTTGCATCCTGAATATATTTTACACAGCATTAAACAAAGAATTCTCAAGAGTAATTTAGTGCTTTTCTTTGAGAAAAAAATTCCACTAATAAAATGGACAAGCACTTAGAGTCAGCAGCACGCACTACAAACATTGAGGCCCATGGAAATCAGTGCACACTCAGATTCTCTTCTTCCTCCCATATCCCAATATTCCTACCTAGGAGGCAAACTTGACTATGAATTCATTTTATGTGAAATTGATGATGAGAGGAGTTTTAATTTAAAGATTACTTTCAACATTTTACCTAATTAAATGGTAATAACCTCTTATCTGCATATCTGGAATATAATATTGTGAAAATACAGTGAATTATGTATGATCCACTCAACATTCAAAATAAGATTCTGAGTGATTATACTGTGTCACATACAAAATAACTTACAAATGTTTTACTCATGGACATTCAGACACAGGAATAAGTCTCAATAATTGAGTTATATAACCCAGTGTGGTTTGCATTACTTTAAAAATGTGTCTTCTCATTAAGCTTGCATTTTTTTGTATTTAATATGCATTAGGAAAACATCTAAAATTCAGACACAATGGAGTCCTAAGGGGCTCAGCTCAAGGTGATGATGATGATGGTTCACATTAACTTGAATTGGGACAGAAATTTTATTATGGTTACAATAATTGGCATATTTTTATAGATTCATTTTCTAATTTGGCACCCACTCAACTTCAGTGCTCATGCTACAGGAGTGGCATGATGGATTACTGTGGGTTCTTTTCATTATTATTAAATTTAATTATTTTTTGCTCATGTACCCAGATGTGAACAGTTCTCAGTTTCTAATCTAATAATACAGACTGTTTGGAAAATATGTGCTGTAAATTAGGGACATTTTATAATAGAAACAATAAAAAGAATCATTAATGAAAAGTAGTTTGACACTCAATGTTCTTGGTACTAGTTAATCAAAGGCACTTTGAAATTGAGGCCATTAATAACTTTTCTTGCTTTTACACCAATGAAGTGCTATGAGATTTACTAGTAAAATTGGGAATGTATTGCAAAAGGAATGGATGAATGAATTTTGCTTTTCCAAATGTGGTTTCCTTCATCTCAAACATAAAATAATAAAAAAAAACAAAGAAAATAATGTTTTGAGTTTTCAGCCAAAAAATAATTTCTGTGTAGTTTAATTAATACTTCTGTAGAGATGAATATGATAAACCTTTTTACTTTTTCTTCTTGTTTTTCTCCAGTTGCTTCTTTATCAATTTTAAAATATCTTTTTCTGGGCTTCTCTGAGTTTCCCTGGTTCTTCCAATATCACAGAAATAATTTCAAATGAGTCATTCAGAGTAACAAACTGAAGTTTCTAAGGAAAGATGAAGGGTACAGAATTTAGGACACACTGAGCAGGTGGCCTCCAGGAGGTCAACGTGTCCCTGAAGAAGACAGGGGTTTTAGGGATTTTGAGTCCTCCTGTACTTATCTCAATTTCTCAAACCACCTTAATTAGTTTATAACCCTTTGAATAGCCCTCAGCAAACTCTCTATGAGGGTCTCAATGTCCTGGTCATAAGGGCTGGTTGGGCAGTTGTGACAGTTTTGATAAGGGAGTGCGGTAACAACCTTGTCACAAAGAACAGTGATAACATGGTTTGTAACAATAACTTCTTTAAGGATTGATACTTAACTACGCCTGGGGAGGCTCTGACATATCAGATCCCATTTTTTCTGAAGCTTCTCTTCTTCAGTAAGGCTCCCCCAAATTTTAAGCAATCATTTCCTTGAGGAATTATAACTATATAGGTTGGGAAAAGTTGGACACTCCAACTTCAATTCTGCCAATGCTTGCCTGCCTGATAAGACTCCTTGTGGTCTCAGTTTTGTCTCATGAATTTTCTTAATGCATGTCTGATGTCTTCCCAGTACATTACTGCCTGCTATTGTCCTTTCCTCTACCCAGCTATTCATGGCTGACTAACCTACCTAACATTCTGTTTTTCTCCTTTTGGCGTCCATTGACTCTCCCTAAACATCAACTTAGATGATCAGTAGTCACGTTGTTGGGTTTATTTACACAGGTTTTAATATGGTTATAGGAAAAATACTTTGACTTCAGGCTTTTGGTATGTGTTTTTGTCTGAGATTTGTTCACATGATAAATTTATTCACTATAAATATTATGACCTCCTTTTTTATGATCATTCAAAATAACTTGACAAAAATCAAGGACGGTAGCCTAAATTTTAAATAACAGAGACTGCAATCTTTGTCTTGCTAAAGAAATACATTCATCTTTGTGTTTTGTACAGAGCATTGTTTGGACTGATTTGTTATGGTTGTAAAACAATTAGCAAAACATCTCACATTTATATTTATTTTCCATTCCGTACTTCTTCCCCATGTTCTTCTATAAAATCTATTCCTTTAAAAAATAAATCTGTTAAAAGAGTGAAAAATCCCACCTTTTGACAACTTTCTATATAGTATGGATAAAAAATTCTAAGTTTATTTAAAGATCTGTATCATTATGTTAAAATACAAAGTATTTCCTTATAATTAGATAAGATGATAGCCTACTTCTAGAGTTAGATTGATTTTCAAATATACATATGTAAATTGACAAACATATGTAAAGTGAAATGAAAAATATGAAAAACTCCTATTAAGCAGAATGAAATGCAATAACATTTATAATCATTAATCATTTTTATCATGATACCTTCTTATTTCATATATTACCTATTATTAAAATGCTATGTTGGTTTGTATTATGTCAGTATATGACATTACTAATCTAACAGATTTGGATAAATCATAAAAGAGCAAGACAGACTCATCTTTTCTAAAAGACCCCTTTAAGACATTATTTTTAAATAGTACTTTCTATATTTGAGCAACTATTGTGTAATACAATATTATAGAAAGTAGTAAATTTGCAAATATTTTGCATTACATTTATAATTAGATAACTCAACAGATATTGATGTAACACTATTCTAGTTGCTGATGCCAAGTGTCACTAACACAATGAATGAAATAGAGTAACTAACACATTGAGACAGCCAGCTGTTGATAGAGCTATGTAGAAAAACAAAGAAGGAAAAGAGAAAAGGCATTCTGGAGTGGGGATGAGTTTAATTGGTACATTAATGCTGTTGTCAGATAATGCAGGTGCTAGAAATATTTATCTCCTTTCAGCCTACCTTTTGGGTTATTGTTGTCACTTCTTCATTCTGTAGATACTTTAAATTCTAGAAAATGACTTGCTATTGCTATGTTTTTAATAAATGTGTATTTATATTTTCTCCATAGAATTTTAATTTTACTACTTTTACAATTTCTCTTTTCATCATTGACCTTCTATTTGGAATTTATTTCTTATCATTAAAATATAATCCTTTATTAGCAATTGTATCTCATCTGTTGTGATAAAATTAGGATTTTTTTGACATTTTTATCATTGCATCAAAATTGCCTTCATTTTCAGTCTTAGAGGAAAATTTCTTAGGTTGAACCTCTGACTGGCATTTATTTTATTTTGGCATATTCAAAAAGGATTTCTTTGTGTGCTAGTCTTCATTGAGTCTGTTGTAGAGCCACATTCCAATTAATTTCCTCTGAACTGTGTCCAATCTGCTGTTAAATTTACTATTGATTGTTTAATAGTAAATTTCCAATTCTCTCCCAAAATCTGCAGTCTGATTTTCATCCTCTTTAACCATGGTTATTTGAAGTCTATGTCTGATAAGTTCTTTGCCAGGAGTTCCATAGGTGTGTTTCTGTTGTCTATTGTTTTTCTTTTATATTTGTTTTTGTTGTCTTAACTACCTGTGTTCTTGTTGATTTTTAAAGCTGTTAAGCATTGCAAATATAAAATTGCAGAAATAATATGTGGCTTTAGATAATGATGTGATCCTCAAAAAGGGATTTAGATTTACCTCTTGTAAGCATTCTGGGAGAATCTTCATCCAATGTGAGGGCTTGACAGAATTCAAAACTGTATTTCAACATGATTAAGGGTAACTTCTTTTGATTGCAATATTTGTCATCTTTCTGGACCCCAACTAAATGTGGAATATCTAACGGGTCCACTTTTGAAGTGAACTAAACTTGAATTTTTTCCTTCAAGCTTTATTGCATATTCTAACAGTTTCTCAGGCACTGCCTTAGCTTGTATGAAATCTGCAAGAACCTTTAGAGCAAAAGCAGTCCTAAAATTTGACTACCATTCTCTTCTTCCAGAACTTCCATTAGCCTTCTCATTCTTTGCCGTTTTGTTGCCTTTTTATGCATCTGAGTAAATGCTCTCATAGTTTCTCATTTTTCTCAGTAAGGAAGTTGCCAAAATATCTTATCCATAATGATTGGAAGCTTAAGTCTGTCCATAAATCTATTACTAGAGGCATAGGAAACCAAATTTTAATACATGGATTCATAGGGATTGGAAAAATAAAAACACTAGGTAGATGTTTGCCAGTTTCAAAAACTGAGTCTTCAAATTCTATATAACATTTAAAGCAGAAAAGTAGATTTATTTAAAAACAGAGTTCCTTAGTGGAAATTCAAAATATTGAAATGTCATGTAGTTTCAATCTACTTGATCTGAGAAATTTATAAAGGAGCCAGAATATTGAGCCCTTTGTGAATAAGGGAGATGATTTATAATGATCCATGCCTGAGAGCAGATCAAGAGAAAGGGTGTAAATTAAAGTTTGGTATTATTTAAACTAAGGTAAATTAGCTAGCGATTAGAGCTATCAAAAAAGAAAAATTTTACCTTGAGTTTGTGAATTGGTCATTAGTCAAAATTTTCAGAAAGCAGAGTAAATGAATACCTATGTTTGCTTCATTGTTTCAGATGTGGTTTGTTTACACACTGTTTAATTCCCAACCTCAAAGATCTCCTTCCAGGCCAGATGATGGCATCAGAAGTTCATGCTGGATTCAGAAAGCATGTTGTCTCCAATAACAGCAGTGCTGGACCTGGAGTTCTGCCCTTGCTTTCGTTGTTGCAGGTAGCTGAGCTCATTGGCAGCGCCTTTCTGCTGTCCCAGGGAACTTGGCTGTCATCTAGAGAAGCAATCCCCTACTTCCATTCTACCAATTGCTAACCACACTGGTGGAGTGACCCTGTCCTGTAATCTCTCCATTTCCTAACAACAGCTTTTCCCAGCCTTCCAATAGTATGCCCTGAATTAAATCTGTAATTCTCTGTATTTAGCCTCCTCCTGCTTAAAATACCTAGAATGGACTCCATTTTCCTTGACAGGCAAATAAAAAGAAATTGGATCACAGGAGTTCAACAAAGTGCACTGTGATTACTACAAACATACACACACCCACATATATAAATGAAATGTTCTATATATGCACTTTGCTGTATATATGAAATAATTATGAAGGCAAAGCATACTTTATATATTTATTTAACTAACAAGCAATTGTGATATTGTATACTGTTTTACAAAATTTTGTCCCTGTAAGTGTATGATATTTCATGCGATTAATATGTTGACTCAGAGATGCAAATTTTACATATAACTGCTGATTGATCTTAAAAAGTAAAACACTGATTTCCTTTGAACTCTTATTAGTATTAATAAAGTCATCTCAGGGCTGGAGCTGTGGCTCAGTGGTTACGGTGCTTGCCAGGCATGTGCGAATACGCAAGTTTGAACCCCAGCACCATGTACACAACGAAGTGTACCGGAATGAAGGCCACATGAAAAAACTAAATAAAAGTTGATTCTCTCTTTCTCTCTCTCTCTCACTGTCCCTCTCTCTCTCTTAAAAAAAAAAAACAATGTAAAGTTGTGTCTCTAGTTTCCCATTCAGATGCTTAATTGTCTGCTCAAATCTTAATTGTTCATTTCTCAGTACCTGATCTGAATTTCAGTCATGTTTTAACTCCTTCCCTTTCATAATCCTAATCAATTTCAACTTTCTGTGCATGTATTATTCTCTTTACTTTTAGAGAATGGAACACACTCTTCTGCAAAATTAACAAATTATTGAACAATCCTACAGTCCTTATTTGTTTTAACCCTCTCCCTAATGGTTGAAACAATTTGCTCGTCACTAATTCATTTGAAAAGCTCTTTGAATATAACTCATAATACCTCTTAAGAAGTAGTTCCCATAAGTCTTTTGTTTTAGACTTATATCATACCAAATATTCACAGATTCATATGATGGTATACATGATATAACTTGCAACTTTTTAAGGTAATGAGGATTTTTATAGTATCATGGTAAAAAGTAGAATTCCATCAGGCATTAAAGCTAAAAAAATAAAGTGGATATCTAGCTCCAGGACTTAATAATTTATGACATTAACTTATTATAATAATGTTCATCCTTCAGAAGATATTGGTAAGATTAATTAAAACATCATGCATAGAGCACTCAGCACAACGACTGCCCACACCCAATTAACTGTAGTCCCTGTTTACCTTGAGAGAAGTTTTTAAGTTTCTCAGAAATACCAAATCCCAAATTCCTCTCACCTGTGTTCATATGTATCAAGTTCAGTTTTTCAATGTATCCAGAGATCATCTGTCTCAATCTGTTGGTGAAGAAAACAGATTCATGAGCTCCAATTACAGAAAGATCATTGGGAACAGGGACAGAAATCTGCATTTTAAAAAGCTCCCACACATTTTGCATGCACCTGATGTTTGATGGCAATTAATCTAAGTTTCCATAACAGATGACTACTGAAATAGTTCACCTCAAATCCTACCTAGAAAAAAAGATGAAAATGAAAAATTTTTAAAGTTTTTTAAAAGAACATGAGGATTGACTGTATCAAGAAAAACATACTGGGTGTAGAAATGTAAGCTGAATGGTCCAGAGGTGAAAGATGAAATCGGGCAAAACCTATAATTTGAGGAAGGGAGCAATGTTCTTAATAAAAATTCATATTAGGGCTGGAGTGGTGGCTCAGCACTTACAACGCTTGCCTGGCATGTGCAAGAATGCAAGTTCAAACTCCAGCACCACATACACAGCAAAGTCTCAGTACAACGAAAGCCATATGAAAAACTCAATAAAATTGATTACCTCTCTTTCTCTCTATCACTGTCCCTCTCTCTCTTAAAAAAATCCTATTAAATATGGTTAGTAAAGAGGGGACGGAAGATGGCGAGCTGAAGGGAGGCAGCATTCCTGAGGCTCTTGGTCTGGTTGGGAAAATCCCAGTTTATCTTCAATTTTCCAAGGTTCATTCAGGAGAATTTATACATGAAATTCTAGTGCTAGTTTGTGAAGCTTTTCTAAGGAGCCGAGTCCTGGGAGTTTCGAGTGGAGAAAAAAAAGGGGGATTTTTCCAACCCCCCAGGGACGCAGCTGGATGCCTGTGCTGACTTCCAGCCAGCTCAGCTGCCATTGGCCAGCGGCTGGCCGACAAAGTGTGGAGAGGGAAAAAGGGTTCTGTCTGTCCGGGCAGGAACACAGTAGTTGGGCTGTGTTTACTTTATGCCAGCAGAGCTGCCACCAGTGAGCAGCCGTTAGAGCAAGGAGAGATAAAGGGATTTTATCTATCCTGCCAGGAACAGAGGTCGGCTCAGTTACATTCTTCACACCGGGGACCAGCTGCAGGGTCGGGGCTGTAAGTGGCTGCTGAGGCTGTGGCTCTGAACAGAGTCACTGACCCCATCACTGCCAGGATCCCATGCCTAATTAAAACAGAGCATCGGGGCAAGGGCATTTGCAGACGTCCACCGAGCTCACACACTGCGGCGGGGGGCGAGAGCTGTGCTGGGAAGCAGCCCGCTCAGGTGCCCAGTGGAACAGGTTACTTGGCAGGATAGCTGGACCACTGTTCAGAGCCCCAGGACACAGTTCCCCCTGGCTTTTTAGAGCAGCCTATCAAAACTGCATCAGGAAAAGGCCACGGAGTTCAGTCTGATCCAGGAGACTGAAGGCCTTGATCAGGCCCAGACTCCACCCTTCTTAGGAGGTCTTCAGTTTGTGGAATAACGGGGAGCAACTCCCTGCCCTGTCCACTCCCCTCAGCCAGAAGGATCACATGATAAGTTAAAGGCTCTGAGTCTTCTGCTACAAAAGACTGTGCATGCATCTCTCAGCAGAGGGAGAATAGAAATCATCCATGCTCCCTGCTCATTAACTCTTCTGGCTTCAGCAACCCTGGGAGGCTGGCAAACATCAGTGCTTACCAGAGCCAGTCCTCTTCAGTGGAAGCCTCTCCTAGAAATCCCAGGAGTCTGAGGATACCCCAGTCCTTTTTGTGAGATCACATTACCACAGAATGAGAGACATTCATATCGAAAACCAGAAGGACAGTGATCGTCTCCTACCAAAGGTCCCAGAGATGCCCTTACTGTCTATAGCTCGAAGTTTTCATAAGACATTTTTACTTTTTATCTGATTTTGCATACATATGTACACTTTTTTTCTTTCTTTCTTGCCTTCTGTTTATCTCCTGTACCCGATGTGTATTGATACAATAGCTGGAACAGTTTATCGGTTCATGGATATATAAAAATATTAGCTATTTTTTTATTTTTCTGTGCTCCTTTTTTATTTTTTATTTTTATTCTCTTTTTTATGTTCCTGTTTGTTTTAGTTTGTGTCTTTGTACGTTTGCTCATCTCCTTCTCCTCCCTCCTGAACAGAGGGATTCTGGTCAGCGCAAATAGCATCAGAAGTATACTGTGCTTGACCTCCTTACTTTACCTACATGTGCTTTTGTGATCTCCCAAATCTTATTAATATCTCTTTTACCCCTCCTGTATTTTACCACTGCTATTCCTGCTTCCCCTAGAGCCTGCTATTTCTTTCCTTTTTTCCTTTTTAATTTTGTTTTTCAGGGCTGAGGACCAAACTCGGGGCCTTGCATGTGCTAGGCAAGCGATCTGCCACTGAGCTAAATCCCCAACCCATATCTTTTATTTTTTTCTTTTTCTTTCTTGTTCTTTCTCTCTTCAAATTAACCTCTTTGTCCCCTACTCTCTCAATTCCTAAACTTTACCTTTTCTCTCTCTTCCTCACTCAAAGCCTTTAACCTACTCCCATCCCATTTTTATCTTTTCCTTATTCCTAATTGAATCACTATATACATGCCAACACCTTCTAGTTCTTCATTCTAACTCAGGAGCTTCACACTACCTCCCTACCCCACTTCCTTGGATTTCTAGATTGTAATTCCCCCCATCCTCTGAGTGCCTGCCAACTGAAATGAAGATCATTCTTCAAAATGGGTATTTGCTGGTTATCTTAACATATTGTGACAACTCTCATGGAAGAAAACCGCTTGTAAAGGTGCTAATCATAATTATACCTGTTTTACTTGAAACTGTTCAGTATATATACCTATAGGCTCACATTTCTTCGTTGACTGGATTGGAAGCCATTGAGCTGTGCTTCCCAAGTAGCACCTCAACCCAATGAAGCACAGGCATAAGAAGCTCCAACAACACTTACAAGAGTAACACTCACTGTCAGTCTTCAAGACATCCCCTGTATCTGAAGATGAGGAAAAGCGGTAATTACTCCCATCCTCACACTCACAGCTCTCCATCCAAGGACTCCATGGCAGGGGTCCTGGATGAAAACTAAGAAAAATTGATCAACACTATGATCAGTAACTCAATCAAGGAGTTGAAAGAAGAATTAAGGAATGAGATCAGAGAGCAGTTTCAGGTGATGAGAGACAACTTTCATAAGGAAATAAGGGAACAATCTAATGAAATGAAAGATCTTGTTTATAAAGAGCTAGACATCCTGAAGAGAGATGTAGCAGAGCTATCAGAATTGAAAAATACTGTCAACCAAATCAAATCCTCACTAGAAGATACTAACACCAGAGTAAACTCAACAGAAAATAGAACCTCAGCCCTCAAAGAATGAACATTAAATAATGAAGACAGGTTGAGCAATGTCAAGTTCAAGGAGGACAGACAAGAAAAGAAACTTATCATGCATGACCAGAACTTCCAAGTAATATTTGATGAGATGAGAAGAAACAACCTGAGAGTATTTGGACTGGAAGAAAAGATCAAACAACAAACAGGAGGCATTAAGGACATATTAAATGAAATAATCAGGGGAAACTTTCCTCATATCAGGATTGATCCAGATTACCATATCCAAGATGCCTATAGAACACCAAACAGACCTAACCAAATGATAAATTCACCAAGACATATCATATATAAAATGATTAACAGAGAAACTAAACAATTCTAAAAGCAACAAGGGAGAAGCCCCAAGTCACATTCAGAGGCAGACCAATGAGAATCAGTATGGATTTTTCAGACCGGACGATAAAGGCCAGAAGAGCTTGCAACAATATTTTTCAAGTCTTGAAAGAGAACAATTTCCAGCCAAAGTTGATATACACTGCAAAACTCAGCTTTAAATGTGATGGAGAAATTAAATACTTCAATGATAATTCAAGCTAGAAAGATACATGAACACAAACCCTGCATTACAGAATATTCTCAAGGACATTCTTCATTCAGAAGAACATGCTAATAACTCTCTAAACCCCTAAACAAGAGAATGTCAACAATCAAAATACACTCCAATAGAAACCCAAGATGGCGCAAAACACAGCAACAAACACAAAGTCTGGGACTCAGATTCCCATATCTATCCTAACTCTGAATGTGAATGGTCTCAATGCCCCAATTAAAAGACACAGATTGGCTTCCTGGATCAAAAAACAAAATCCAACAATATGTTGTCTGCAAGAGACACACCTCGCACTCAAAAAAAAGACACAGACTGAAGGTGTGGAAGCTAGAATATAAGCAGAAACAGATAGTCAGATGGCTAACCTAACAATTAGCTCAACATGTATGAATTCTTACATGATCATGGGGAACAGTGCTAAGATTCCTGGGGGAGGTAGGGAGGGGGTTAGGGAGGGGGGAAGGGAATAGGAAGGACATCAAGGTGACCAGAGGGAGGTAGTATGGATGAATCTAATCCAAGGGGAACCTCCAACTTCCACGAGAAGTCCAATTAACTTGGGGCTTAAGTAAAGTGAAACACGGAACCTTGGGGAACCCAAAGCAGGGAAACCATAGTCTGGCACCAGTATTGGCTTGTTCTGTCATTACACTGCTGTTTTTGATTGTTTGATGATGAATCCCTCCTAATTGTAAGGCCATGTCTATCAAATGAAATAAATAAATAAATAAATATGTTTAGTAGTCTCCACATAAGCCAAACAGTGTGACAGCTGCCTTGTAGGAAGTGAGGTGTTGATTTTCTTTTTCATCATCTTTATAGCATAAGATTGCATCTATCAAACTATATTCAGTTTCCAATCTCAATGTTTTTAATGTATTTTCTCCTCAACTATCCACTTGAAAATGCACTAAACTGCAGAGGTACAGGAAAAGAGGATTTTTTTTTTAAGACAGAGGGACAGTGAGAGAGAGAGAGAGAGAGAGAGAATCAATTTCATTTAGTTTGTCACATGGCTTTCATTACTCAGACAATTTGTTGTGTACATGGTGCTGGGGTTTGAACCTGCATACTCACGCATGCCAGGCAAGTGCCATAACTGCTGAGCCACCACTCCTGCCCCAGAAAATGGGACTTTCATTCTCTATCTAGTTTCCAATTTGCATCCTCTCTCCAATTAGATCCAAATATTTCTGTAAATGATTCTAAAGTAAGACCAACCTGAAGTTTAGCACATCAGTAAATTTTGGATCCTGTGTGACACAGATAAAGAGAACTTAAGCTGTCATATAAGTTATAGGCATATTTTTTAGAAATTTTGATAGAATAGTCACTGAACATTATCTAAAAATTTATTTTTATTACATCATTGTATTACATTTGCATTCCTACAAGATTTATAATTAGTTATTTTCTCTTTTTTAATTATTTGTTGATTTATTCTAATATTTATCAATTTAATTATGTCACAAGAATTTGGCATTAAGTTTCTCTTCTCAAATCACCCAAAAGGAAAAAAAACATGGTGGCTATTCTCCTTATATAACTCATAAAAGTATCACATTTTCTTAGTAGCAAATTGTAAACTTGATTTTCTGAAAGTTGGGCCTATTGTATTAACTATTTGGTAAGTTCCTGCTTCAAATGTCTAAATGAAGTCAAAATGGAATATATATATTAATAATAATCCCATCCCCTTTTAAACATGTAATAAAATACACATTTCCATTCATTTTTGCAAATAAATACACATGCCTATGGGGAAGATAATCTTATTGTTCCCATTTTACATACCTATAAGAATTGAACTGTTAATTAGAGATTGATCCAAGGTCATGTGAACACTGAGTTGTGGATCCAGAAGCTACAACTCAAAGTCTTCTCATTCAGAGTCTAACAGTCTCTGCCTGTGTCATCCTCAAGTTATCACTATTGATGATTTCTAGGTTGTAATCAAGAACAGCTTGGCCTAACCTATTTGACACCTCATTGTAGCTTTAATGAATATATGAAAATATGATATAAATAATACATGGAAGAGTTGAGTTACAGCAAGAAGTCATCAGATATTTGACCCAAAAAAGTACTATTAGTCTAAAACATTCGCAGGTTTTATTAAGGACAGAATGTAGAAATTGTTGACCATTGAATTTGAACTCTAACTTTCCCTTTTGCAATATTTTATTGATAAAGAAACATAGAACTTAAAGTTCATCTAAAGCAATTATGCATTTAGTCCTGAAATCTGACACAGATCCCTAAAATCCTAGTCACAGTAGTTTCACACAGTGGTTCACATTTAAAAATTGGCTTCCTCAAACTACCTTGTAGCAGAATATAAACAAATCCAGTTTACCAAGACTGTACATTTACAATCATGTCTGATAAGTCTTCCTAGTTCTATGACCTTTTTTCCTTCACACAAAGATTTGTCAAGAACTGGCTGTCAGCCTATTGATAGATAAATTCACTGTAAGATGAGCTGTATTCCTAGTTACTGGCTTTATACAGATTTTTCCATTTTAATAGCATAATCTCTTGCACCAACTAAGCTGCAAACAGACTAAACTATTTACAACCTAAACTACATGAAAACATCCCTTAATCTGAGAATTATTGGATAGAATAAGATACCCTCTATGATTGTCAAAATAGGTACTGCATGTCCTTTCTTAAAAGATTCTGCTACAGTTTTTATTATAAATAAGGCTTCTAAAGATGAATCATTATTTAGTTGAATGTAATTAAAAACATCCAAAAGCTAAAATTTTAACAAATGACTAAGCTGCTGTATTATCTGGTAAATTTAAAGTCAATAATGTTTCTTCTATTATCAGAATAAATTTTAACTTGGCTTAATTTCCCCTTCGTTTGTGTCAAGTATAAGATCTGTATGACTACCATGAAGTAACAGGTAGACAGTTTCAGCATCAGCTGCCACTACAGGTGAAGGATAATGTCCAAGTAGTTCTGGAAATCACTTGGGGGAGGAAACAGTGCAGGCAAAGCAAACAAGTTCTGTCCATCGATGATGAGTTGAATAGATATTCTGAAACAAAAAGGAACATGGTACTGCTATAAGGATGATTACATGAGAATATGAACCAATAATAGTTGAAGGACACATAGCAATGGCCCCACTAGGGTTGCATTTGGTTCAGAGATGAACTGTTAGAAAACTGGCAGTTGAGGATACAGGCTCTGGTGCTAGGACAGTCCTACCAATTCTACCTCACCATTTTTTTCTGTGCAACTGTGAATTTTCATCTAGTAAGATCAGCATCTGGTGAGAATTTAGGCATCATCTTTATGTGTCATATTTGTTACTTATATTTATATAAATCAAATATTGCCCATAATTTTATGTTAGAATCAAAGCACAAGAGTAGGTTTTCTATAAAGTCTTGTAAGAAATACTTGGAAAATATCCTTGGACATGTGACAGTCATAAACAACCTAAAACTCAAGTCACCAAGAACCCAAGATTTCTCAGTTTTTTTCAGTCAAGAGGTTCTCCAACCCAGCTCAACCAATAGCAAGTGCTTTTTCATTACTTTACATTTTGGAGTCATTAGTAAGAGCTGTGTTGTTTAAAATGTTTGGAAACCACTGACTCCTGGGACCATATGCACCAAGAAAATTATTCCTTCAAAAAAATTACAAGCTGGGCTGGAGCAGTGGCTAGGCGGTTATGGCGCTTGTCCAGCATGTGCAAGTACATGGGTTCAAACCCCAGCACCCACATATACAACTAAGTGTCGGAGCAACTAAAGCCATGTGAGAAATTCAATAAAAATTGATTCTCTCTCTCTCTTTCTTTCTCTCTGTCTTTTTTTTTTAAAAAAAATACAAGCTGTTTTAAAATGACATATTTTCAAACATATTAATTGTTTATTGCTTGAGTTTCCATATCAGAAAATGTAAAGAACAAAATATTTTATTATTGCTACTGAAAGAATTACTTACAGGGAAAATACAAATTTATGTGATAAAAGAAAAGGAAAGCAAGAAAAAGAATTTGCAGCATATGGACTAATTGGAAATTTCCTTTGAAAGAGAAATGTTTAAACATATGAATGTATTTGTTCAAATGCAAAATTTATATATTCAAAGTTTTCCCTATAACTTTTCAATAAAAATAAGAAAAGTAAAAGGCATTGGTATTATCTTAGTTGTAATTTTTCATTGTTAACAATAACTGTCAGTGCCTTTCTTATAATGGATTTCAATGTGCATATAAACAAGTTAATCCAATATTCATTACCTTGTAGAACATTCGTATAGAATTTCAACTTTTAATAGTGTCATCTTGCAAACTTAGTCCAAATGATCATTTACTGGTATATTACAATTTCATTTTCAAGAACTTTGTTTTAGTGTTGGAATAAAACACCAAGCACAGGAAATACTTATTTGGCAAGAACAGAAATAGTCATTTTTGTCCACCAAAGCACACCTAACTATAACAAGTTGACATATATTCCCACATCACCTTTGGATACTTTGCAAGACTTGTTATAAATTTACCTTTATTTTATGAATAGGCAATTTGTCACTCACCTTAGGAAAAAGAAAATGGTTTTTGGAGGTCTGATTATATGACATGATGCATTTTTAACCTTGACTGGAATATTATCAAGCCCAGTGCCATTTGTGAAGAAGTATATATTCCTGTAATTTCCACAGTACCACCTTCATGATTGGACATTAAATTATCATAGCCAACATCCATTTCCATCTGTTAAGAAGGAAACATAGTCACTGAAGACTATTTATAGTACAAAGAAAAGACGAAAAGAGGGCAACAGAAGAGAGGGAGAGAAATATTTTTAAAAATAGAAACAAAATGATAGATTAGGAGATTAGAGTTATCCTGGATTTGCAAGCTAAATTTTGCCTTCCCCAATTCATATGTACCAGGAACTGAGAATATAACTTTATTTTGTGATAGGTCTTTAAAAGCATAATTAATTTAAAATAGGGTCGTTAGGAAGGACCCTAATTATGACTGTTGTCCCTATAAGAAAGTTAATACACAGACACTTAGGAGGAAGGGTAAAAGGAAACAAGGAGAGAATGTGGCCATCTACAAAACAAGGAGTGGGGCATCAGGATAAAATCAAACCTATCAACACCTTGATCTTGGGCTTCTAGCATCCAAAACTGAGAAAATCTGTTGTTTTTGTTTAAATTATACCTAGCCCGTGGTATTAAGCGAATACACTGCACAATGCAAAGAACACTGCCTATCACTGTAATTGGTATGTTTAATTATGAGAAAGCTTCAGTGAAGAGTCCTTATTAAATTTATGTGGGGTAGATAATTAGATGAAATTAAAAAGGGAAATAATTGAACTCCTTGATTATTTTGCTAAGTTGACTGTTAGCTACTTTCAGTAAATTATATTAACAGATGCATTGATTCTTCATTAATGAAATAATTAATATCATCCTCATAGATACAAAATAACTATCATTCAAAGTCAAATAATTCAGTGGCATCATTGAACTTATTTATGAACAGTTTTTATACCTAATATTGAATATCATTCCCCAAAATATGACAACCTGAAAGAGGATCATGATACTAAAAAAAAAAACCAAAAAATGATGACTTCTCAGTTCTTACTTGCACCTCTCTTTTTTTAAAAAGAGAAAATGACAGTGAGAGAGAGAATCAACTTTTATTGAGTTTTTCACATGGCTTTCATTGCTCTGACACTTAGTTGTGTATGTGGGTGCAAGGGTTTGAACCCATGTACTTGCTCATGCTAGGCAATGCCATAACCACTGAGCAACCTCTCCAGCCCCAGATTTTTAACAATTTTTGAAACACACAATGACAACACAAAATTGAAGAAAGGAAGGGAAATTTTACACAATAGAGAATCATATCTTTTATGAGGTAGAGTTCTTGATATTGTCAGTATTGAGATCTAACTGAAAATTGTCTTAAATTCAGTAGGATTTATGTCCCTGAAAAGTCTAAGGAAGGGAGAACTTAGATGTAGCTTCATCATGAGGTTCACTGAGTCATCAGATTTCCATCTTGAGTTCATGCAATTTTCTCAGACCTGCTTTTCTTCATGTGCCTAATAAGCACTCTACATGATAGCGAAAGTAGTACTCACAGTTATAGGTTTTACATTCAAATGTAAGATAGTTATTCAAAGTGTGCCCATGGAACAGCAATATCAGCATGATCTAGAAGTGCAGGAAAAACATGAATTTTAGGTAATTAGGACAGGTAACTTGTTAATGTATCAAATCCCTCAATAAAAACTTATGGGATGAGGCTGAGAAAATATGTTATGAACACTAAATTTTAAACATTGTTTATAGCAGTGGGTTTAGACTTAGCATATCCTAAGGGAGATTGTAAAATAATATCACAGTCCAAATTCGTTCAGAGATTCTAGCTGCTTTGGTCTGGGTCAAGGATGTGGCAGTGCTATTACAGGTAGTTCTTACTTTGCATGGCTCCCTTATGTAGATTTCAGTTATCATGGTTAAGTTAAATAATACCAGTTCCCCCAACACCATTGAAATTTCAGCTGCAATGCTATAACTGTGCAGCTGCATAAGATGGAAGCTTCACTACTAGTTCTTCAGCCCACAATTATCTAATAACAGACACCCATGGAGATTTGTCACCAGTTACATCAGTTTTTTTTTAAAGTGTGTGTGATTGGTCAGTGCACATCTATTCTTCAATTCACACATAACAAAGAGTGTCTTTCAGCGATAAACTCCTATGACATATTAACATTAATAACCAAAAAAGGAAATTGGCCAAAGATAAGAGGGCAATAAAGGAAGGAAAAATGATAATTCTGGAAATGAAATGAAAATTAAATGTAAATGTAAATGGTATTATAAATGAAATAGCTCCCTGTGGGAATGTTGACATGCCACTATTCAATCAGATCAACTCTAGATATGAAGCAGATCGGTTTAGTAAAGGTGAAGTTATTAGCACAGAAGAGGAAAGTGCTTGTGAAGAAAAGGATGAAAATGTCATGAGGGAGGTGACAACAGCAAAATTTTCACTCAAGGAACTCTGGGATATTTCATGATATTGGAAGCACAAAGGATAAATGTTAGAAGCTGGCAAACTTTGAAAGGAGTATGACAACTTGTCAAAACAAAAGATACTCCCTCAGTGTCACAAGTTATTCAAGAAGGCAGGCAACGTTCAAATTATTTTTATAATTTTTCTACAAAGAAAGTACATTTTTGCTGAAGTTTGCAATGCTTTCAATTACAGTCTTATGAGTTTAACTTTAATTTTTTATATTAACAAGACAACAAAAGGATTTTTAAATATTTTGACAAAAAATATAAAGGTCCAGGAGCAATTGTAATGTTCCCAATGATTGATTGTTAAGATCACTTTGCATGGTTTCAGATTGCACAGTCATTTCTGAAATTCTGCCCTACCATGCAATGCTCAAACTGACAGTGTTGTCAATCCTCCCTGTCCATGGTTTTTATGTCCATGAATTCAACAAATGGATAAAAAAATTTTTTTTTAAAAATTGCATCCGTAGTAAGCACGTACCAACTTATCATTGTTCTCTAAACAGTTCTGTATAACAATTATTTTACTTAACATTTACTAGATCTTATAAGTAATATAGAGATGATTTAAAGCACATGAAGGAGGCACATCAGTTATAATGCATTCACTATGCCATTTTATATAAGGTACTTAAGCACTAACACACTTGTATTCCCAGGCATCCTGGCATGATCCTCCACAGATACTGGGAGATGATTATCTAAACTCACCAGGTATCTCAAAATTGCTGATAAGAATGGAGAACCAATGATAAGAACAGCATCTCTAAAAATGTGGTCCTGGGACTGTTATCATCACCATCAATAACATACCTTATTAAAAATTTAATATCCTAGGTTCCACTCAACTGGGCGTGGTACTCAGTAATTTGTGTTTCATTTAATGCATTCTCAAGGTAATTTTGATTCTACTACATGTTAAATATTGATATTCATTAAAGCAGAAAATGGAGAACTTGTGTTTCTAAGGCTTCAAAAACATCAAAAGCAAGCCTTTATCAAACTCATGGTGGTGATCTTGTGTGGTCTTAGACTCAACAGATAAAAGCAAGTCACTGATTCAAATGTCCTGTCTTAAGAAGTGAAGAGGCAAGTAGCTGCTAGGAGGAACCAAAAGCATCTACCAAAAATCTTTAAAGTTTTCACAAAACATTAAAAGGGGCAGTTTGGGCAGATGTTTGAAATTTAGAAGGGAAGGAAAATCAAGACAAGATATGACTTCTAAACGAATTCAAGTTATTGAAGTTCAGTAACAATTTCATCAAAGATATTTCTTGATTCAATTGAACTGAATAGTTTAATGTAGATACCCATAAAAATGTTCATTTCAAATTTGTTAAATATAGTACTGAATTTTTTTAAATTTCAGGGATTTTTTTCACTGATATTGAAACATTATTGCATAGAGAAAGTTTGGGGGATTTGCACATGATTCATGCCATATCTACTGGAGACAGTGTAATTATTATTTACAGCTTTGACCAGAATTTACAAACAGAATTTCTTTTAAGAACATCAGTCTAGAACTTTCAAGGTTGTTCCTTAAGCCAGGATCATAAAACTTGCATAAGCTTAAGGACTGTGTTTGAATATTCAAGTAGACAATTGCTTATGCAAAGTAGGAAATTTTTCTCACACACATCTTGACTCTTCATTGTGTGTCACCACTTCCCCCAAGTGGCTCCCTTAGAAATAATGTAGCAGTTTCTGAAGCATCTATTGGACTCCCATAGCAAATTGCTCAAGTCAAAGCCACAGGAACTAAAGAATGAATAACTGGCAAACTAATAATTATCTTTTTATTGAGAGGATTACTGAAAGTTATGTTCAATCTACTCCTAATTTCATAAGAGTCACATAAAATTATGTCTGCTGAGTATTATTTTTGCTATGAGGTGAAAGTTTTCTTATTGTTTCTTGATAGTTATGATGTAAATTATTGGCATAGAATTCTGATCCTTAGCTTCAGTTTCTAGCAACTAGCAAAAAATAAGCATTTATTTAATTCTTTGCCATAATTCAGTGTTCTTTTTATTATGTACATAAAATAAAAAATGGATTTAGTTGTCCATTTAAGATGAAAGGACTGGACTTTACTCTCAGCCTTAACTAATATATACATATATATACACACACACATAACATTTATATATTATACACACACCACATATATGTAATGATGATTTTCTTTCTGCTTTGGACATCCAAAAGTGCAGGGCAGTGTTTTTCATGGGATGGTAAAGAAAGAACTCTATGATTTTCCAGTGGCAAAATTTCTTTCCTTTACTAAATTGTGGATACCTCCTGTGAATTCTCTTTTCAACTCAGCCCTGGCATTTGGATTTCCATATTTGTATCTGCATGATCCATTTTTTAACAATAATCCCAAGTCAGCTTTTCCAGATTCCTCCATCCTTGATATCTAATTGGGTTGTTTATCAGTCACCATCCTTCATGTAGTATTGGTTCACCCTGGTCTGCCTTCAGCAAGAATTCTGTTAGATTGGTTTATACAGAATCATCCTTACCCTGATATTTCTTTTCACTAACATTCTATCCACTGACCCCTACTTTGCTCCTTACGTCATATTTCCACTTTTCTCCTTACATTCAGAGTTGAGAAAAATCTTCATCTACTACTGCAAAATCCCGTGTCATGGTTCCTATACCTATTGCAATAGGTTCCTTGAATAATGTTATCTTACCTCCTTCAACAAGTGCTATGAATAATTTTTTTTTCTTTTCACACCAGCTCACTGCCTGGAAAGAGTTTTCAGCTACAATGCAGGCATTGAAACTCAAGTGGACCCCAGAAGTCTCTATAATTTGAAGGAATGAATTTTGAGAGCCAGTGAGCCTCAGATAACTATGTTTCCCAGTGCAGATTGCCAAAAAAGAAAGTGAGTTCTGCAGAAAACCTTGAAATTTCAGCTAGCAGATTAGTCCATATTCATTGCTAAAACAAAATACCTGTAGCTAATTAATGTATAAATAAAAAGGTTTATTTAGCTCACAGTTTTGGAAGTTGAAATTCCAAGATGAAGCAGCCCCATTGTTGGCGGTATCACAGTGAGACTGAGCAAGACAGGGATTCCAGAGAGGAATTCAGTGTCCAGGCTTCCTGTTGTATAGCAACCTTTTTGCAAGGACTAACTGGGGTTCCATGAGAAATACATTGATCCCTTCTAAGTGCAGCACCCACAATGATCTAATTACTTTCCTCCAGGCTCAACTTCTCAAAGGTTCTACCACCTCCCAGCATTACCACATTGATAGTCACATTTCAAACACAGGAAATGTTACAGACACACTCAAAGCATACCCAAACCAGAACAGCTGTCTACTAACTAGTCAACACAGGTATGTGAATAAACTACCTAAGCTTGCAAGCTGTCTGCAAAGCTTATGCAGAGCAGAATGGGAAGACCTCATAAATCTAGAAGCCACATTTACAGTACTCAACTACTAGGGTACTACTAAGGGAAGATTAGATCCAGTTTGAAACTATTCCTGTCCTTTCTGAAAAAGCTTTAAAGACCAAATTTGATCAAACTCTTCTAAGCAACTTTAAAAACATCTCAGAACAAAGCCCAAGATATTTAAAAGAATTGAAAAAAACTATTAAATAACACTATAAATACACAAGACTTATCTAATAAAAATTACCAGTCACACAGAAAGGCAAAGGCATTTTTTTCCTATGAAAATAATATATTAACCATTAGAATTAAACAGTGAAATGACATGGATCATTATGTCAAAGACATTAAAAAGTTACTATAATTATGCTTCATATGTTCTAAAATATAACGAAAGACTAAGAATAGGAAGATATAGATGATATAAAGAGACCCAAATTGAATTCTTGAGCATAAAATTTATTTCTATTAAACATATTCAAGATGTTATTAACAGCAATTTAACTCAACAGTGTTAATTTATCTTAAGACTTACCTATGGAAAGTATTCAAAGAAACATAGAGGGTAAAAAGTTTGAATAAATAACTAAGCTTCAATGAAGTATGAAATATGTGTGATGGGGACCGGAAGGAGAAAATACATTTGAAAAATATAATGGCAAAATTTTTTCCAAATTTGACAAAAAACTGTAACCCACAAATCCAAGAAACCCAACAGAACCCAAGCACAAGAAATATAAAAAAAAGTACATCAAAGTACCTCATAATAAAACTGCTCAAAATTAAGGCTGAAAAAGAAAATCTTAAAAGCATTCAGAGCAGCGTGAAACATTACATATAGAGTAACAAGGAAACATGGACAATAGTATTCTCACACAGAACCCTGAAATATTTATTGCAAGAAACATAAGGCATCTTTAAGGAAAAGGGAAATGATACCAAATGAAAATATACATCTAAATAAAGGAATGAAGAAAATTAAAAATTCTTAAAATGTGGGTATATTATTTTTAATGTTCCTTTAAATTTATGATTGAGATAAAAGTACTAATGCACTATGGTCTTTGTAACAAATGTATATGTAAAATATATGACAAAATAGTGAAATGATAAAAAGAGGAGAAATACAAATACGCTGAAGAAAGATTTTACATCTTGAGACTATACCAGTATACTTGAGAGTATTCTTGGACAAGTTAAAGATGTACAGTATAAACATTAATGCAGCCACTAAAAGCACAACAAAGATTAATGGCTAAAAGCTGAAAAAGAACATAGAATGCTTAAAAATACTTTGGTAACATAAAAGGGTAGAAAAGAGTAGATCAAACAAATACATAAAACAAAAGTCAAAGAGTGTAGCTCTAAAAACAACTAAATCAATAAACAAATTTAAGTGATCTAAAGAATCTTTTTAAAAAAGATATTATAGACTGATTAAGAACTATATGCTGCCTATGAAAACTGTTTTGAATATAACAAGACATAGCTTAAAAGTAAAAGGATAAATTTCAAAATATTTCATAGTAATACCAATCAAAAGAAAGCTAGCGTCACATCAGCAGATGAGAATTATATTAACATCATATGAAGTAGATTTCAGTGCAACAAATAATACCCATGTTTACATGAGTCACCATATAATTTTTCAAAATGGCAAAATTATCAAAAAGATAAAATAATAAATCTTAAAAAATTCTAGACCTAAAATATAATTTCCAAATATGGAAAGAAAAAAACTGACAGAACAAGAAAAAATTCAAAAATCCACAAATTTTGTCAAAATTTTCAACATACCTTTCTATCAATAACTGATAGATTAGGAGGAGAAAATACAGAAAAGTTGAAAAACACTAAAGACAAATAACCTAATTAGTATAAATAAATCACTTTGTGCAACAAAGGAGAACATATTGTTTTTCAAATGCATATGAAAAAATACCAAGATCAACCATACTATAAGCTAGAAAACAGACCCTAAAATGTTTAATGAGATTAAAATGACATAAATTATTTTCTTTTACCACAACTGAATTTAATTAGAAACAAACCAATATGGGAGAGATATCTAAAAAAGTACAAATATTTGGAAACAAAGTGCTATGTGTCAAAGAAGAAATGAAAAGAGAAAATAGAAACTACATTGATTATAGTAAAACTTCATGGAAAATTTGGTAGATGAAGCTAAAGTGGTATTTAAAGTGAAAATAGTAATACAAGCATTTTCTTAAAAGAAGAAAGGTCACAATTCTCAAACTTTGTCTCTATCTTGGTAAAACTGGGAAATAAAATCAAATTGAATTTACAAGAAACACAAGAGGGATAATAGTACATAGAGGGGCAAATATCAATGTATTAGAAAACAGAAGGATAATATAATAATTGATTAAATAAAAGGTTGCCTTTCCAAGAAAATCAATAAAAGTGATAGCCATTTGCATAACTGCTAAGGAAAAAAGAGAAGCAGCAAATTAACAGTATCAAGAATGAGAACAAGAACATAGCTATAAATACTATAGATAGTAAAATTATAAAGGAATATTAGTAGCTCTCAGTAGGACAAATTCACCAGCTTAGATGAAAGGGAGACCCTTCTTCAGATAGAAAAACTAAATAAAAAATGAGCATCCCCAAAATATATCATTTAAATAATTCAGTTCTTATTTTTAAAAGTGAATTTGAAGTTTATCAAAAAGAAAACTTGAGTAACAGATAGCTTTACTGAAAAAAAATTATCAAATATTTAAGAAATAATCAATTTTCCACAACTCTTCCAGAAATAATAAAGAGTGGTATACCTCTCAGATCTTTTTATGAACTGGTATTAAGCTAATACTAAAACAACTCAAATACTTTTGAAAAATCAAAGAAAACTGCAGACTAAAATTCCTCAACATGTGACCACAGGACCCACTAAAGCACTAGGCAGATGTGCATCTATAAACTAGTGGGCTGCAATGCACCCTGAACAGATTTTGAATAATGCTCTGGGGCATATATCCATAAAGTATAGCAAAATGAAGTTCCAGGCTGAAGCAACCTTCTGGAGGAAAGTGGTCATCAAAGGGGTGGTGTCTGAACCAACCCTTTGAACCAAAGAAGAGGTACCTCCAGACTTGCCTACCTTCACCACAGGAACTCTGTTCAAAGATCCAGAAGATTATTAAAATAAGGATTTAAAATGGAAAAGATTCACCTCAAGCCTACGGGCTCCTTAGTGAAAGAACACACAGACAGGGCGCAAGATGAAAACCTAGAATAATTATTAAGGATTAAAAGGAACAATGAGCTAAATGAGGAATAATAAAGAGAATGAGAAAACTCAAGAGATGAAAAACTCTAATATAAAAGAAATAGACATACTGAAAAAAGGAAGTAATGGAGCTACAGTCTTCAGTCAATCACATCACAGAAATGATGGAAGAATTTAATAGTAGACTAACCTCTATAGAAAACAGAACCTCAGCTCTGGAAGAAAGAACTTCCCACAATGAAGACAGGCTGAGTAAGCTTGAGTGTATGGTTGACAAAAGAAAAAAAAATCACAGAACAAGAGCAAAATTTTCAAAATGTCTGGGATGAAATCAGCAGAAACAATATAAGCATAATTGGGATACAGGAAGAAATTGAAACACAAACAAAAGGTATAAAGAACATTCTCGATGAAATAATTAAAGAAAAACTTATCCCAATCAGAACAGAGTCTGAAATGCTCATCCAGGAAGTGTACAGGACCCCCAATAGACATAATCAAATGAGAAGTTTACCATCACACAATATATTCAAAATGTATAAAAAGAGAAAACAAAAAAAGAATAATAAAAGCAGCAAGAGAGAAACGATGAATCGCATTCAGAGACAAACCAATATGGACCACATCTGGCTTTCCAGTTCAGACCCCAGAATCAAGAAGATCCTGGAAGGAGAGCTTTCAATGTCTGAATGACCACAATATGCAGATGAGAATATACCCAGCAAAACTCAGCTTCAAACTTGATAGGGAAATAAAAACATTTCATGATAAGATAAAACTTGCAGCATTCATGAACAGAAAACCAGCATTACAAAGACTCCTCAAAGATAAACTCCAGATAGAAGAACAAGCAAACATTCCTCAAAACCCACAAACAGAAGAAATTCAATAAAAGTGCACACTATCAAAGGATGACCGAGAAAGGACAGAACTCACTTAATAAATCACAATGACTATGAATCACAACCACAGAACTATCCTAACACTGAAGGTAAATGGTTTCAACACATCAATCAAAAGATAGATTAGCAAACTGAATCAAAAAACATCATCCATCAATATGCTGCCTACAGGAGACCCATCATACAGTCAATGGCATGCACAGATTGAAGGCAAAGGGATGGAAAAAAATCTACCAGGTATATAGCATAAAAAAGCAAGCTGGAGTTGCAATATTTATATCTGACAAAGTAGATCTCAAACATAAATTAATCAGGTCACTGCATCCTAGTGAAGGGTACAAAACAAAGGAAGATACAAACACAATAAATATATACTCTCCAAACATAAAACCTCCCAAATATGTGAAAAAATTACTCTGTGACATAAAACCACTTGTGGACCTCAGCATAATAGTACAAAAATATTGGGAGACTTTAATACTTCTCTATCACCAAGACACAGATCAACAAGGCAAACAAATGAACAACAACAACAACAAAAAAGAATAAAGATATCTCCGGTCTAAACAACTCCATAAATCAAATGGACTTAATAGATATCTATAGAATATTCCACTCCAAACTGAATATACCTTCTTATCAACAGTGCATGGATACTTCTCCAAAATAGATCATACACTGGCTCATCAGGAAATTCTCAGGAAATATAAAAAAGTAGATATCATTCCATGTATCCTATCAAAAACTGATACCATGACCCTAGCAATTAACAGCAAAAATAATAACAGAAAACACACAGATCTATGAAGATTGAATAATACTCTATTGAATGAAGAATGGATCCAAGAAGACATGAGAGCAGATATCAAGAAATTCTTGGAAGAGAATGAGAAGTAAGACACAACATATCAAAACCTTTGGGACAGCATGAAAGAATTCTTAAGGGAAAATTTATAGCACTGAGTGCCTACATTAAAAATGAGGAGAGATAAAAATAAATAAGCTTATGCTCCATCTCAATTCCTACAAGAGGAAGAACAATCTAGGCCCAAACCCAGGAGAGGACAGGAAATAATCAATATCAGAGCTCAAATCAATGAAATTGAGAATAAAAAAACTATAAAAAGAATTGATGAAACAAAGAGCTGGCGCATTGAAAAAATCAATAAAATTGATAGGTCACTACTAATCTCACTAAAAGAAGGAGAGAATCAAAGCACACCAACAAAATCTCCAATTAACTCAGAAGGAGATCTCCAACCTCCACAAGAAGTCCATTTAACACAGGGGTTTTGGGGGAAACATAGAACCATGGGGAACCCAAAGAGGGAAACCATGGCATGGCATCAACCTTGGCTGACTATGTAAATATACATGTGTTCTTGATTGTTTGATAATGATTCCCCCTCCATTGTAAGTCCGTATTCAACTAATAATAATAATAAAAAAAAAGAAAATGGAGTGATTACCACTGACCCTATGAAATCAAATGGATTACCAGAAGATATTTTGAAAAACTATACTCCTCAAAAATTATATAACCTGGAAGATATAGACAAATTTCTAAACACAAAAAACATCCCCAAGTTGATGTAGAATTCTATTGAAATCCTAAACAACTAATAACAAAAGGCACTGAAATCCACATAACAGTTAAAAGCCTACCAAAGAAAAGCTCAGAACCTGATGGATTCCCTGATGAGTTTTACCACACCTATGAGGATAAACTAACACTTCTACTTATTAAGCTATTAGAAAAAATTGAAAAGGAGCAAATTCTTCCAAACAATTTTTATGAGGCAACCATAACTCTGATACCAAAGCCCAACAAAAACACATAATAAAAGAAAATTACAGACCAGTAATCCTGATGAAAATTGATTCAAAAATCCTTAATAAAGTTCAAATTGCATTGAAAAACACATCAAGAAGATAATTCATCATGATCAAGCAGACTTAATTACAGGGAGGCAAGTCTGGTTTAACATGTGCTAATCAAAAAAAATGTAATTCATTACTTAAATAGAATTAAGGACAAAAAACATATGATCATCTAAGTAGATGCAGAAAAGGTCTTCAATAAAATCTAGCAACCATTTATGCTCAAAACTCTAGAGAAGATAGGGATCAAAGGAACTTAACTTGATAAAGGCAATATATGCCAATTCCTCAGCTAGTATAATACTAAACAAAGGAAAGCTGAATGCATTTCCACTAACCTAAACTTGGGAACAAGACAAGGCTGCCCACTCTCACCACTTTTATTCAATACAGTGCTTTAAACCCTAGCTGGAGCAATCAGGCAAGAGAAGGAAATCCAAAGCATAAGAATAGAAAGATAGGAAGTTAAACTATCCCTTTCTGGTGAGGACATGATCCTATTTCTGGAAGATCCAAAAATCTCCACCAGAAAACTGCTGGAGCTTATACACAGATTTAGCAAACTAGCCAGCTAAAAGATCAATATCCATAAATCAATAGCTTTCCAATATGTTAATAATTGTAGGTCGGAAGAAGAAATCAAGAAATCAATCTCATTCACAATATCCTCAAAAAGAATAAAATATTTGTGAATTAATCTAACAAGGGAAGTAAAACACCTATACAATAAAAATTATTGAAAACTGAAGACAGAAATTGAAGAAGACCTGAGAAGAAGGGAAGATATTCCATGTTCTTGATTAGGCAGAATTAATATAATTAAAATGGCTATTCTGCCAAAAGCACTACTGAGAGTCAATGCAATCACCATAAAAATACCAATGTCCTCTTTACAGATATAGAAAAAGCAATTCTCAAATTCATTTGGTACAACAAGAAACCCAGAATAGCCAAAACATTACTAAGCAGGAAAAATAAAACAAGATAGTTTTTCAATACCAGATCTAAAACTATAGTATAGAACTTTAGTAACAAAAACAGTGTGATACTGCTATTAAAATAGGAATGAAGACCAATGAAATAGAAGACTCCTAGACTAACCCACAAATCTTTAAACATGATATTTGACAAAGGGGGTCAAAATTTAACATGAAGGAGAGACAGCCTATTCAACAAATGGTGCTGGACAAACTGGAC
Source organism: Aplodontia rufa (assembly GCA_004027875.1). Taxonomy (NCBI): domain Eukaryota; kingdom Metazoa; phylum Chordata; class Mammalia; order Rodentia; family Aplodontiidae; genus Aplodontia; species Aplodontia rufa. Next base: position 38,180 of record PVKS010003721.1, on the reverse strand, counting down.
AAACATGTGTAGGAAGTTGAAATTAGATCCTTATCTCTCACCTTGCACTAAAATCAATTTGAAATAGATCAAGGAATTAGGAATTAACCAGCAACCTTACCACTGCTAGAAGAAAAATTAGGACCAACACTCCAGCTTATGGGAGTTGGCAAAAACTTTCTCAACAAGATTCCCATAGAGAAAGAAATAAAGTCAAGAATTAACAAGTGGGTTTCCATTAAAGTAGAAAGCTTTTGCTCAGCCAAGGAATTGGTCAAAACTGTCAAGAGAGAACCCACAGAATGGGAGATAATCATGGCCCGTGATTCCTCCCACAGGGGACTAATATCCAAAATTTACAAAGTATTCAAAAAATTTAATATCAAAAACACTAACTATCCAATGAATAAATGGGCCAGAGAGCTAAGCAGAAACTTCTCAACAGAGAAATTGAGCAAGACAAAGAATGCATGAGGAAGTGTTCTAAATCACTAGTAATCAGAGGAATGCAAATTAAAACTACATTAAGATCTCACCTCACTCCAGTCAGAGTGGCAAAGATAAGGAATACTAACAGTAACAGATAGATGGTGGAGGGGTCGTAGGGAGATAGGAACACTAGCACACTGTTGGTGTAACTGCAGATGGATACAACCACTCTGAAAAGCAGTGTGTGGAGACACCTCAAAAAATTAACAATGGATCCACGATACAACCTAGCTATCCCTCTTATGGGTATTTTCCCAGAGAAATTAGAATCAGCAAATTACAGTGACACAGCAAATTTAATATTCATAGCAGCTCAATTTAAAATAGCTAAATTATGGAACCAATACAGATGCCCCTCCCTGTATGAATGGATCCAAAAGCTCAGGTGTGTGTGTGTGTGTGTGTGTGTGTGTGTGTGTGTGTGTTCTACGCAGCTATTAGAAACAATGGTATTGTATCCATTGAAGGTAAATGGATGGCAATGGATGAAATCATGCTGAGAGAAGTTAGCCAAACCCAGAGTCAAGGGTCAAATGTTTTCACTCATTTGTGAAGACTGGAGCTAAACCCAGGCTTGGTGAAAGGTAGTCAAATTCATGTACTGGACCAACCAAAGTCATAGTAATACATAATATAGGGTAACCATAGACATGTAAGGGAGGAATGGGGAGGGAGATGCAGGGTGATGGGAGAGGAAGGGAAGATAGGGAGGGATCTAGGGTAACATTCAACAATGTTACTCTTTATCCCCCTGAGAAGTCAAATATTTGTATGCAATCGTTTAATTCTGGAAAATTCACAATCATATATATATAGTCAATTATATTTATTAGGGGTATAATATAGAAGAATCAAGAGACTGGGGTGTTGGCAAAGTGGGGGTAACTATAGTTTATGATCAAATGCATATTATATTGTTACTTTATATACATTTATGATTGTAAAACAACTCAATATAAAAATGGATTAAAAAAAACTTTGGGATTTTTTTGTATAAGTGGTTACTAAATTATTAAGGTATAATAATAATAAAATAATCTTAGTACTATCAAAAATAACGTTCAAATGTCATAATGGTAGTATTATTGATTTACATCTTGGATCTCCTGATTTTCTTAAAATAGTTAACACGTTGAACATAAGTAATGAAGTAAAGAATTAACATTTATTAAAATAATCAGCCTTCAAACAGTTTTATAAATATCTGAAGAAAATTGGTAATTGTATATTTAGGTAAGGATACATTAAATTTGATATTATTATACATCTAAATTATCCTCAGTTAAATTATTAACCAAAATATATTGAACAGTATATTCTTTATTATTTTAAAATCATTCAACTTTTCAAAAACATCACTCAGTAAGAATGCATATATTTATTTTATGCTTTCATATGGACAAACAACTGGTTTCAAAAAACAAATGTCCAATAATTTCATCTTTTGGAAAACAAGGATAATAAATGTCAAGAAGAAAGGAAACTGGTCAATATTGAGCACTCTTTATCTGCTAGGAACCATGCTAATTTCTTCACATATAATTCTTCATTTAATTACAGAATCAATACAATGCTGGATGAACATTTCAAGCTTAATAAAACTATAGTCTGGAACATTGGTCATATTTCAAGATCTTGTGAGAAAGGAGCAATTATCATTTATTTCGGCTGTACTTCTAATGCCTAGCATCATTCTAGATTTGCAGTAATCCTTAATATTTTTTTGTAAATAAAGGAAAACTTCCTTACTATTTCCCAAGATTTTTTCCTCATTATGAGCATTAGAGTGAGCAATAAATTGTGTCCATAGAGCATTACATTTGAGAGAAGAGAGAAATCTAAGTGGCTAGCTATCTGGCCACAGAGACAGAATCCTAAAATCAGTACTATGGGAAAAGTTCCATAGCTCTCATTATCAGTTTCAAAAGAACTTGACTTTTTTCAGAATACCCATATTCTGTCAGGCTCAATGAAAACCTCACATTAATCAAGCGTGTGAAAGACTAACCCATAAAGCAGATTGCTAATGCATTAATTCAACTGAAACACTACTTTCAAAGGTCAAGAATATTCTTGTATGCTGGTCAGTACATCCTCATCACACTAATAAAGTCTTTATGGGAGGCAGGTGTCAGAATATTGCTTTGTGAGCAAGGGCAATTAGGAAGATTATCATAATGGTTAGTGTTATTGGGTTATGACAGTCTGAGGGAGCCTTCAGAGATATGTCCTTCCTTCAGATGGCCCTGAAATTACTTTTAAGCATTCTTGCCCTTTTATTACACTTTTTGTGGACTCCACATTGAATTTCCACCTTTATTTCCATATTTTTGTTTCTTTTTCAAAATGCTAAAACAGCATGGATTGGATTATGTTTTCCTTGTATATCCATTGAATTTTAGTAATGCTTTCTGAAGTTTATACCCTAAGTTCCTTGACTAAATTTCAGCAACACATTTCCCATTCTGATTTTATTCAGGAAAGTGTTTTCTCATGACTATTAATTCTGTCTTAGTTTGGGGTTATTGCTTATTATTTTTGCAGATATTTGATTTTATACATTATAGGTTTAACTCCAGTTACTCTAAATTATCACACAATGATGACATACAGTTTACCATGAACCTGTGATTGTGCGTGTGTGTGTGTGTGTGTGTGTGTGTGTATGTGTCTGTGGTGGATGTTTTTCATAGAGCAAAATGATTTGAAATGTACAAAACTACAAGTAAAATTAATCAGAATAGTTTGTGTGTTGAGCTATATTTTTCAATAAGCATAATCTATTTATCTATAGTTGATATAGCTGGTGAACATAGTAAAGAAATGAGGTCTATAAAACAACTTTAAATACTTCTAGTAAACACTTTGAGAATGTACAGACCCAGAAATTTTATGGAAATAATAGCCAATAATTATCATAGTTATTTTTTTAAAGAGAGAGGGACAGTGAGAGAGACAGAGAAAGAGAGAAACAACTTTATTTAGTTTTTCACATGGCCTTAGTTGCTCCAACACTTAGTTGTGTACGTGGTGCTGGGGTTTGAACTCGGGTCCTCGTGCTTGCCAGGCAAACACCGAAACCGCTGAGCCACCACTCCAGCCCCATAATTATTTGTTTTTGATGTTTAAAATGTTTATTTACTAACATTAACCCGTAAAAACGGCAGCCTCTGATGAGCATTTTGCTGGTTTTGCCGTCCTTTATAATTATCTTATTAGAAAGATACATTCAGATGCATTCCTTTCTTTTGCTCTGAAACCAAAACGTTAACAAATTTTGATTAAATCAAAATTATTATATCAAGAATTGCTTTTAAAAAATTTATTTCTAATTGCAATAATTACTTTTCTGTCAACCCAATGCTCATACATTATACACATGGCTAGCAGGGATGTATAAAAATAGATAATTTTAGTTATTATTTTTATTTTAGTTATTAATTTATTTTTATTATAATTATATATTGTTACTGAAATAGAAATGTGAACTACAAGAATATTTTAATAATATTATTCAGCAGTACCTATTTAAAATTTAAAATTTGCATTGTTTTCACCTAGCAATTCCACTTCTAGAAATATGTCCTTCAGAAATAAAAGCATCAATGTATTAGAATTCATGTACAGAAAGTTCACAGGAGGTATGGTTTATTTTAACAATAACAAGCAGAAAGTTATGTAGGACATCAAATATATATAATATTTTAGAACTCTTTTAAAAGCATAAGCTACAACTAGTGACAAAGCAAAATATGTAAATTATGTTATGAATTTATTCCATTTTGTTAAAAAGAAAGGAAAATTTGAAGAAATATATACAGATATATGCAATGTATGTGTATACTTACAAGTTTCATAGGTTTTGTGAAGGATAAAAAATAATAGCCATAAAAATATCAATATAACTATTCAAAGCAGTAGATTGTGAAGACAAGAGAGGATAAACTATTAATTGTCTTTATAAAGCTCTATATTGTTGCAATAAGCAGTTTTTTGATTTTTTAACTTAAAAGAAGAGTAAAGGACTAATAAATCCAGGTGTGGCATACTTTGGGTTTTCATTTTCATTTTTCATTCATCCTTGGTAATATTTTATATAGCAGCTTGAAACCATTTCTAAACCTTCTCATTGATCATCCTGAAACTACCCCTAGATAGAAAAAAATCTGTAAGTTTTGTTGTTTGGTGTGGAGGTTGTTTCTCCTATTATCAGCACTATTTTCACCTTTGCTATTTCTATAATTACCAAGATATACTTGGAAGGAAAGGCAGGAATAGATATTTTGAATATTTATTTTGGAGGATGTATTGTTAATGCATGAAAGTCAATTTGAAGATAATTTATTGGCTTTAAGGCACTCACCCTTGACCTTGAAATCCAAAGTTCTGAAAAGGATAGATCTTGTACTAATAAAGACTTATTTTGGACTGATTTATGTTTCACCAAAATTCATATGTTGGAACTCTAGCTACTACTGTGACTATAGTTGTAAATAGGGTCTTTAGAGAGGTAATCAAGATTAAATGAAATTTAGGTCCTATTCTGGTAGGACTCGTATCCTTGTAAGATTATGAAAAGTCTCTCCCCGCTTTCGTACATGTGCACAGAGGAAGGCCATATGAGGACACAATGAGAATTTCTGTTGCTTAAGTCACACAGTGGTAGGATTTGGATAAGAAGTGAACACTCCAAAAACTCATGTATTAAAGGCTTGTCCCATGGTGCAGAAATGCTCAAGAGGTGGGTTTTGGGGAAATGATTGCATCATGAGGTGAGGGCTCTGACCTCATCAGCAGATTAATCCATTGCTGGATTAATAATTTTATGGCATTATAGGGAGATAATGAAAACTTTAGGAGGTAAAATCTACTTGGACAAAGTAAGTCACTAGAGGGCATGCTTTGGAATGGTACTTCTTCTCGCCATCCCCTCCCACTCTCCCTCCTTACTTCCTGGCTGTCATGAGTTCCACTGCTTTCCTCCACCATGAGGTCTGCCTCACCTTCAGTCCAAAGCAATGGAGCCAGCTGACCATGTGTTGATGTCTCCATCAATGTGAGCCAAAATCAATCTTTTCTCCTCTAAGTTGGTCATGTAAAGTACTTTTGGTCACAGCGATGAACACACCCACTCTGTGATATTCTTTTATACCATCTCAAGAATACTAATACAAGGCAGAAATAACATCTTAAGGCATAGTCTACCATAAATGTGTGGTGATATTAGAACTCCATTAATAGTGTGTTAACAAGCTGGAAGACACAAATAGATGGAAATACTAGGTATTATTATTATATAGGATCAGAAAGATTCACCATCTATGATTTCCAGAGAGACTTATAAGATAATTTCTTATCTAATGCAATATAATATAAATTAATTAAAGGAAACCAAATAACTTTAGGAAACTCAGTTGTTTCTGTATTCCATAAACCATGGTTAACTGAGGGAAATATTACCACATGATATGCCCCCTAGGACCAAGAAGAATTATGGAATTCTACAAGGGTAAAAGTCAGGGGAGTAACATTTTATGTTTTAAAAATGATGTAAATATGAGCTATTTTTGCTTACAATACTTACAAAACCAAATGTTTTGGATTTCTCCACATTAATAACCAATTCTTCAGTTCTCCAAAACCAATCAGATTTCTCACCATTCAACTCAAATCTGACACTAATTGCCAAAGTAAGCATCAGACTCTACAGATTTAAGGGATCTGTCCCATATGACTGTTGTCATGTCAGGCTCTAGTCACAAGTGTTGAGTACCCAGGGTACCTACACACTATGTGAAGGTAAGGAATATCCAGAATCCATGATGGATGGAGCAGGTGATTCAAGGCAAATAACAGCCTTAGAACAGTTGCAATAATGGGGACTGGAACTTCTCTCACCAATATTATATTAAGCATTTGCAAATACTATTGCAAATAACATACCAGGAATGACAGTTTATACAACAGACTAAATTTAACAAAGGGCACAAGTGAATGGAACACTACCTGAACTATATCACACATCTTCAATGATCATTTCACAATCAAATTCTCTTACCCTACCTGTTAATCTAACACTCCTTCAGCAGCTACACACAGGTGCCGCCAGAAAGTGCTTCCCATCAAGCCTGCCCTTCTTGCTTCTTATTTCTTTTTCTTGATTTTCTGTAATAATTATGTGTGGACATACTGCTTTGGAATCCTGTGAATTCCCAATACATAGAAAAGGTAATGTTTGTGGGGGAAAATTATAGATCCTGGTTGTCTTCTGGAATTAAGCAAAGAAAAAGAAACAGATTCTTCCCTATGGCCTCCAGAAAGGAAGGCAGGCCTCCACTTGATCACAGTGCAATGAGACTCATGCCAGACTCCTGACCTTCAAAACTATGACATAATACATCTGGTATGCATTAACACATTAAGTTTAGGAAAATTCATTACAGCGGCAAGAGAAAACTAATACGCCACTTGCCCTAGTTGTTTAGTGATAATTTCCCTGATCATTTCCCCTTTACAAGACTCAGATTACTTTCAGAAAGTCTCTATATCTCCACCTCACTGTCAGGCTAGCATTTCAGGTGTTACAACACAGCATTAAAGACCTTTCACAATCTAAATCTTCACCATTTTTCTATCTTTACTCATTTTATTACTTAATCTCAAACTTCTAACCCAACAACTCTGTCAGTGAACTTAACAATGACATCTTCAGAATGTAAGCCTCTTATGGCAAGACTTTTCTTTTTTTAGCCTTCATCAGTGTGTGCTTCATGCCTTGAATGATACCTGAATTCAGGAGGTAATAGGTTGGCCTTTGTTACAGGAAAAATATGAATGAAATTCTTCTACTATTTTATAGTACTATCTTTGTATAATTCTCTCTCTTAATCATGATATATTAAAATGATAGCAAAACTTTAAGACTCAGAACAAATTCAATCTTGTACATGAAACCTTGTATCCCAAGACAGATTTTTTTCTTTTGAAATTTAAGAGTACCATCTATTTCCTTCATTACACTATGGTACTATTCACATACTATGTTGGATCTGTGTCTACTTTTCCATCTGTCATCAAATTTAAAATCTCTAGTGTACATATATAAAGAAGATCACATGAATCCTGTTGTTAAAGAATTTGTTCTTACAATTTATAATAGCATTGAAGAATGAATGAACTATGCTCCTGGTTTGTAATCAGGAGATATAGGTTCTACTTCTGTGTTGGAACAGTCAGTTACATATTTTTAGCCTAAAGTTGCACACACACACACACACACACACACACACACACACACACACTTGAAACTCCATTACCTGTTTCTTTTGATAATGGAAGGTGCAGACCTCTGCAGCCCAGTAATGTTGCAGCTCTTAATGGTGGCCAATGCCCTCCAGTGCTGCAGCAGACCTAAGCAGCTCACCATCATTTTCTTCTCTTTGGCTTCTCGTCTGGTGAATTTGAAGAAAGAAATCCACAGACCATCATGAGTGAATGGAAGAGTATGTTTTATTGAAGAAACAAGAAAGAACTCGTGCAGTGCAAGAGGGGACTAGAGGGCAGGTTTTCTCCATTGAGTAGGCTCATTTAGGAGTTTATATAGATCTTAGGTAACTGTTATTGGTGCAAACTTATGCAAATTAGACTCTGAAAGAAATACCAAAGCTATTGGGTCAAACATGCTAATTAGGGTTTGGAAAAGTACTAACATTATTGATTCAAATTTATGCTAATTAGGGTTTGGGAATTCACTAACACTATTGGTTATCTGTGAATCCCATTCAGGTTTGCCTTGCTTCTATTTCCCCCTGCTTCTGGGAGAAGTGGGAGTCCGAGGTTGGTGAATTGTGCCTGCTCAGTGTGTGTGTTAGGAGGTGGGTGTTCTAGAGCAGCAGCTCCGCTTGAAGCAGGTTTGTGCAACAGGCACCTGAACAGTGCCCAGGCTAGGTCACAAAAGGATGACAGACCAGAGTGCCTTGTTTCCCTTCTGTTCTGTCTCCTGGTGCCTGCATGGAGAGCTCCACACAGGCTGGGCCATGCATGCCAGCACTGGAACCCACCTGAGTCAGCACTCCAACATTTCTTTGCAGGGACCAGTAAGTAGGCCAGCTGTGAAGCTTGACTGCCCAGGAGCCCCATCAGTATCACTGAAGAATGAATGAACTGTGCTCCTGGGTTGTAATCAGAGATATGGGTGCTAATTCTACTACTAAACATGAGTGTTGAACCACTCAAATTTTTTAGCCTAAAGTTGCACACACGCACTTAATTGTTAAATTAGATGAATGATTTTCAAATCATTTGCTTTATCAATGTATTATGTAGTCAAGATGCTTCCTTTAACTTTTATAAATCTTAAAATATGTGCAATACTATTATTTTGAAAGTAGTTTTTTAAATTACTACTTCATTTCACAAGTACACTGTATAGCTCTTCAAATTCTGCTTCAAAAGTAATATTCTGTTGCTTGACCTTGCAACATTAGCACAAAATCTCTAAAAAGCCATAAACGTATAGTCAGTAATTAATCAGAGAAGCAGATCTAGTAGAAGATATATAAAGATATTAATGATAAAGAATTAGCTAATGCAATGGTAGGAGCCAGCTAAGCAAGTTCAAATCTGAGAGAGCAGGCAGCAGAAAGGAAAGACCTCTCACAAGAAAAGTTGAACTCCTCAGGCACAGACCGCAGCTGTTCTCCACAGGCAGCAAGGACCTCATGTCCCTGTCTCTTCTCTCTCTCCTTCACTCTATCTGTATCTTATTAATTTTCAGTTGATGAACTCAGACCCACCAAGAATATGAATGATAATCTCTCTTACATCTTTATTAATAAAAGTCAACTAATTAGGAATTTTAATTATATCTGCAAATTCTGGTCATAGAAACTCTAAGATTTATTTTTGATTGAATTACTGGGAGTTGTAAGCTAACCAAACTAACACATCAAAGAAGTCATCACAATAAATATAATTCAGCTTTCAAATGAGTGAAATTTAAAACCCCAAAATACAGCTAACTTGTATACTAATGTTAAATTTTCTTTAAACTATCCTACGCAATTATAACCTTTGTTAGGAAAAATAATCAAGATAGCATTTTTTGACATACTGTTAAGATAAAACTGTTGGAAGTCTAAAGGTATTTGAGAGGGGAACTTGCAGGTCAATGGAACACAAGAGAATGTTTCTTTAGAGAGCTAAAGTTCCAAGCTGATAGAACCTTTCTTGAGTATTCAATAAACAGCAACCATTTTTCAGAAGAGAAAGCAAACATTTTTTAGAATCACTTAATAAAGACCATCTTTAAAGCAAACTTTGAAGAAATGTTTAAATAAAGACTAAAGGCCTTCTACAAATGGTGGAAACATTGTTAAAAATATGTTCAACTTACCTGTGAATTTATGCCCGATCAGATCAATAGTGTGATTGACATTTTTCATTTCTGAGAGAAAACAATAAATGATATCCTCAGCTTTTTAGAATGCATTCCAGAAGCATTCCAATGCATAATTTATCAAAAGGAAAGTCCAGTACTTACATATATAATTCACACTTTTAATCCATTTCCAAAAAGTTCAAAGGAAAAGACATGTCTGTTAACTATATGAAGACCTGGCTGTGAATATTAGAATTCTGCATATAAAGAAAAATTAACTCATGATTATAGTAACAAGTTAATGCAGCATACAGGCTCACATGCAATTCTTGAAAAGATCTACATTCTTACGAAAAATAGCATTGTGAAGATAAATCACAAGCTTTTCTTCTCAACCACTTGATGGAATTGAAAGACAGCTAGAAGCAAAAGAGTTCAAAGTTTATCTTCAAGTACTGTATATGAAAAAAGGTGAAATTTCTTGACATTATCTTGAAAAAATAGAGGTCTAAAAAAAAAGAAGAAGAAACAGAATGGGTAGGCTCTTAAATCTATCCATACCTTCTAGAAACTTAACTAAAAGAAAATGAAATTCTCTGGCAATGTCTGTAAAACTTCTAAAATGAGGTATTATAGGACTTCAAAATTTCAATATTTTATTGGATAATAGTCAATTTGGATATCTAACACCTGAACTCACTTCCTGGTGTAATGGAACAAAGAAATCTTGGATGAGTGTGATTTATTTATGGTCTCTTCAGTAGATATAAAAACTGTTGTTGCTCCATTTTCCCAAAGCTCTGACAGCTGGACCATGGACATGTACAATAATAAGTGTGGCCAAAGCACTTCCATTTGAGTATTGAGAGTGATGTCTTGTACAGGAACATTTAGATATTTTTTGTAGACATAGAGGTAGGAAAGATATATTATTATATGGCAATAAATTTGCAGAAGTATGGAAATAACTATTCAGGAGCACATTAGTCATCTTTTTGTTGCTATGTCCAAAATACCTGCTAGGAACAACCGAAAGGAGTAAAAGTTTAATTTGACTTGTGGTTTCAGAGGTCTTGGTCCACAGTCAGTCAGCTCCATTGCTCTTAGGCAGGGTATCCTGGCAAGAGAGAATAGCAGAGGAAGCTGCTCAACTCATGACAGCCAGGAAGCAGAGAAAGGGAGGAACCAAGAAGAAAAATCTCTAATCCAGGTCATTCCCTTGGTGACTTTCTTCCTTCAACAAGGTCCCATCTCCCAGAAGTCCATCCAGCTGTCAATAAATCCAGAACCCTCCTGATCAAATCATTGTTTAAAAGCCTCAATCTCTGAACTTTGATCATTGACAGCAGTGCTTTTAGTACATGAGTTGGCGGGGGAGGGGATTCCAGATTCAAATCATAAAAATCAGTAACAAAGTCTAACAGCACTGCAGTGTGTGTACAATCATGTCAACAATCAAAGCAATAGCAAGTATCCAGCTGGCAAATGGTTAAACACTGACAAGACTGATAGTACAGCAACATCTTGTCCATGCCTTGCCTCCCTGGATTCCTGTCTAAATCTGGTCCTATAATGATTCTATAAATTATTTGAATCCCTGAACACCCTTAGAATAAAATCTTGTTCTCCTATTACCCGGTAAGTCTCTGTATTTGCAGTCAATTCCAATGCTGCCATAACAAAATTCTGTCAGCCAAAAATAAGGACTTAAGTTCTCAGAAACTATATTGTAATTCCACAATTCTTTTAGTTTCATACTACTTGAATTTTCAATTTAAATCAAACCAAATTTAAATATATCTGTAACTTAATTATAAAATATATTAACTATGTACTAGCACATGTAAAAAGTATAGTGTTTATATAAAATAATTTCTTGTGTGTTAGTATTGGATTTTTTGTATGTATTTAATTTTACAAAGGTATCTGGAAGAATATTAATCTTCTAATAATAGTGATTATTTTGGAGGATAGGGCTTCAGTTGATTTAAGTAATTTTTGTACTTTTTTATATTATATTAATAATATTTATATTATTAATAAAATTATTCTATTAAGAAATTAGAAAGTAAGATTTACAGGACTTAAAACAAGTAATGGTTAATAAAGTTCTGTTTTCCTCTGAGAGGGGTACATGTTAGCTAAGGCAGAGCATTTGTGACTGAAGGCCAACATGTTGCTATGAAAAAGGCATTGAACCTAGATCCAGAACTTATTAAGAGTGTGGCTATTTGCCCTTAAAATATGAATTGCCTTTCTTAACGCTTTATTTTCTTTTAAAAACAGAGGTGGGGAGAGAATACGAAAGAAACAAGTTTCTTTATTTTCTCATCTGGGCTTTGTTTCTCTGACACATAGTTGTGTATGTGGTACTGGTATTTGAACCCGGGTCCTCCCACACACCAGGTAAGTGCTTCAACCACTGAGCCACCACTCCAGCACCTTAATTCTTTATTTTGTTTTTTGTAAAATGAAGTAATCTGACCAAGTTATCTCTTAGTTCTTACATTTATGAAACTCTATGACTGAAGATTAGAAATAGCTATATAATCATACAACTTCTATACATATTCATATCTTCTATATATAACTTCTATACATATCTAATAAGAACACCTTTAAGTCAATGGCACATGTAATTTTTGGTCTTTGGCACAAGAAGTTTTAGGAATAATTAACATATTTTTCTCTGCATTAGGTTCCATATTTGATCTCTAGGCTCTTGATAACTCCAATTTCAATGAGATTTAATGAAATCCTCCAAGGGAAAGAAAACAATCACTCTTCCAGTTTTCTTTCCAAGTTCTTTTAGACTTTTATAGAATTAACTCCTTAATATGCAAAAAGAAAAAGACATATGAAACTTAATACAGCCTTTAATATGTCAGCATAGCTTTAATAGTGAATACATTTCCATGTATTCACTCATTTAATCTTTGTAATATTATCATTTCATTTCTATAAATGGGAAAATTGTACAAAATCACATAGTTACTAAGCTATGGACCACAAAATTGAACTCAAGCCAGGATTCTGAATGTTTCCTTCTGCACTCTAGAACACTCCTTTAATTTAATAGCTGTCAGTTTTCTTCAGGTGACCAGTATTGTGCATTCATGTGTTTTGTGTTAGACACTAGAGATTCAAAGACATGTGTTTCTTAACTCCTTTATCAATTTATTTGAAGCACATTGCTTGTGTTCTCTTTGGAAAAGATTTTCTTTTTCTTTTGTTATTATAGTAAAATGAACCTTTAAAGTGCAGTATTTTATTTCACATGATGCTACCCAAAGCTGACTAACAGTTTTTGCAACTGTTCAACAACATAGGTTTTCCCTTAAATAGCAGTGTTCATTTTATACTCAGAAAGTCCTTCATTGTTTCCACACCTATCAACCATCCTCCCAACTTAAGGAAAGCTCAGTGACCAGCAGATTCCCCTGCATCCTCTCTAGAGTGGGACTGGTGCATACATAATGGTTTCCCCACTTTCAATTGGCTCTATGGCTCAATAAAGTAGCCTTTATATTTGCTTAGGTGTAAAAGTTCATGTGCTTGTACTTGAAAATGTGTCCTTAAAAATGGGGGGAATAACTAGTAACTAGAAATATTTTTTCAGTTTATGCTTTATTACTAATAGTTTATGAGAAGTTTTGATGTTATTTTAATATTTATGTGGAATGCAAGCCTTTAAACATCTGATATTTGACAAAGGGGGGAAAACATACAGTGTGGAGGAAAGATAGCTGTTCAACAAATGGTGCTGGACAAACTGGACAGCCATATGCAGACAACTGAAATTAGATCTTTATCTCTCACCCTGCAGAAAAATAAATTAAAATGTATCAAAGAATTAGGAATTAAACCAGCAACTATGCAATGGCTAGAAGAAAAAATAGGATCAGCACTCCAAGACATCGTTGTAGGTACTTCCTTCCTTAACAAGACTCCCATAGCACAAGAATTAAAGCCAATAATCAATGAGTGTGATGCCATTAAACTGAAAAGTTTCTGCTCAGCTAAAGAATTAGTAAAGAGTATCAAGAGAGAACATATAGAATGGAAGAAAATCTTTGCCTGTTACACCTCCAACAGAGGGCTAATATCCAGAATATACAAAAAACTCAAAAAACTGAACACCAAAACCAGAAATAAGCCAATCAATAAATGGGCTGTTGTACTATATAGAAACTTCTCAATGGAGGGAGTCCAAAAAGCCAATAAATATATGTAAAAAATGTTCTACATATCTAGCAATAAGAGAAATGCAAATCAAAACTTCACTGAGATTCTACTTTACTCCTGTCAGAGTGGTAGAAATGAAGAATACAAACAATAACAGATACTGGAAGGGTTGTGTGGAGAAAGGAACACTATCACTCTGTTGGTGGGAAGCAAGCTTGTATAGCCACTCTGGAAAACAGTGTGGAGACTCCTCAAAAAACTAAGGTTGAGGGGCTGGAGCTGCAGCTCGGCAGTTGTGACACTTGCCTGGCATGCACAAGTACACGGGTTCAAACCCTAGCACCCACAAGCACAGCTGAGTGTTGGAGCAGTGTGGGCCATGTGAAAAACATAAAACTAAACTAGGGTTGAAACCACCTTATGACCCAGTTATCCCACTCCTGGGTATTTTCCCAAAAAAGCTACAATTGGCATACTACAGAGGCACAGCTACATCAATGTTTATAGCAGCTCAACTTACGATAGCTAAACTATGGAACTAACCCAGATGCCTCTTGCTAGATGTGTTGATTCAAAAACTGTGGTATACACACACACACACACACACACACACACATACACACATATATGTGTGTATATATATATATATATACATACACACACATTTTAAAAAATATATATATGTATACATATACGCACACACGTTTTAAAAAAAATATATGTGTATATATACACACACACACAGATATATATATATATATATATATATACACACTCACACACATATATATACAATGGAGTTCTACTCTGCTATTAGAATGATATCATGGCATTTGCAGCCAAATGTACGAAGATGGAAAAAATTATGCTGAGTGAAATATCCCAAACTCAGAGACTTAAAGGCCAAATGGTTTCTCTCATATGTCGAAGCTAGAGTGAAACCTAAGACAGGATGATAGTTAAGTTTAAGTAGTAAACTCACCATGTTTGAAATTTCATATAAATTAGGGCAGCTATAATTATGAAGGTGGGAGGAGAAGGGAGGGAGGTGGGAGGGGATGGAGGGACAGGGAGGGTTGTCGATACAACTGGGAATCCTCAACTCCCATTAGAAGCCTAACTATAGGCTCGGGAACATGGCGCCCACCGCATCAGCAGAGATCCCCCAGCACTACTGAGCAAAAGTTCACGCTGCAGGTACTGGATATGGTCTCCAATGGTAGGACAGGGCTCACTGTGTGTGGGAAGTTTGTCCCCCTTAATTCATTAACACCAAAGGAAAACAGCTTTGCAATTTCCACCTTAAGCTGGGACTTAGTCACACCCGCTTGGGCTGTCTGCTTCACAGCCAAGGGGCAGGGCTTTATCCTGTTGGAAAGGAAGCAGGGCATAAGTAATTTATCTCGGACTCAGCTGGGAATGCCCAAACAGACTCCTGCACTGGTAGTCTGTAATAACTGAATTTCCAGCCCTGGGGAAGATTTAATCGCTGGTGATAGTGAACCTACAGCTGTTCCTATGTGCAATTTAGCCGTGCAATTTAGCTGGTTGGTTCTGCCATGGAGATTTCCCTGAGGGCGGAGCGGGTCACTCCTTTGGCAAAAGTGAAACCAGACCCATTGTTTATGTGCAGATTAGGGACCTCAGTCTCAAGGAACAGAGATGCAGATCTAAGCGCTCTGCATCCTGGCCTTCTGCCCAGGGGCTATGCGGAACTGGGAACCCTCTTTCCTGCTTGCTAGACATGCAAGTGGTGGCTTCCTACCTGCCCTCTTACATGCCCAAATGGGAGGAGTCTGTGACCAGAACTCAGCTCAGTAGGGCATATTTACCCAAGATGCAGTTACTCCAAAAGCTGTTTGCAACTCTTGAACAAGGCAGGGACTAGCACCAACCTCAGGAAACTTTGAACAAAAGAGGCAGCCTGGGCTCACTTTCAGCCTCCAGTTTCTGGGCATAATCAAGACTCCATAGGTCCCGAGCTCCTCATGTGGGACTGGGCTTTCACCCTTCTTAGTGGTTATGATTGAGAACTACATAAACACTGGCTCAGTTAGGCTGGTGTCTCTTTCACATCTGTCGTCCCTTGCTGGGACAGTGACAACCCCACAGAGCATCTCTTGGGGCCACTGAAGATCACAAGACACCCAAGAGTGAGACAACAGATATCCTGGGGAAGCTAACTTCAGACTGGCCACCCTCCTTGGATCAATCAGAGTCCCATACACATACACCAGGATCTATTAGACTCTTTTCAGGTTCTGAGTCCCTGGCTTAAGAGGATCAGTAGCTTGTTCAGGCAGAAAATAATCTGCCCAGGAGTGCATCTCAGGTGGCCCTGAACTCTAGTCTCACAGGAAGCAGGAAAGGGCAGGGTCTTCTACCCCCCTACAGCAGAAAAATTTGGTGAGATCCACTAGAAAAATCCACGACCATCAGAGATTACCAAGCTTCACCCCCCACACACACACCCAACAAGCTCACCTGGGAAGAGTCTCCAGCTAGATGTCAGATATGAACGCACGCCCCCACAGTACACACTGACCAAGGGGGCAAAAACTCAGAACCTACACAACTTCCCTTTTTTTTTTTTAAATGTAATTGTTGTTGCTGTTTAACATTTTTAATTTTTTAATGTTTTTATAAATTTTTATAATTTTTATCTCTATTGTTATTACTTAATTTGGTGTTCTTGGATGTATATACATTTTTTGTTCTTTTGTATGTATTGGTTGTTGGTTTCTCCTATTACTGTGTCTTCTTGAACTCAACTGCTGTCTCCATAGCATTAGAGTCTGACAGGGAAACTCTTCATGATAGCAAACTAGTGCTCAGTCTCCTTGGGTCGCAGAGAAAGATGCACCATACTAACCTCTTCTTCCCTGTACTCTGGCAATTCCTAAACTATATGCTGTGCTCTCTCATCCTCACCCAAAGTTTTTACCCCACTCACTTCTCATTTCTATCTTTTCCTTATTCTTAAGTGAATAACATACATCACACTAATACCTTGTAGCTATCTTTACTAAGTCATGAGTTCTAAATTACCTCCCTACCTCACTGCCTTGGCTTTCTAGACATTACTTCTCCCCACCTATAGAGGCTCTGCTAACTGAAGAACAGGTCATCCTTGAAAATGGGTAATTGCTTGCTATCATAATATATTGTGAGAGTTCTCATGGAAGAAAACTGCTCCTATAATTGCTAATCATCATTATAACTATTTTACTTGAAACTGTCTAGTACAAGCATCTGTAGGCTCTCAATTCTTCACTGATTGGACTGGAAGCTATTTGTCTGAGCTTCACAAATAACACCACATTTTAGTGAAGCAAAGTCATAAGAAGCTCCAATAACCTCTACAAGAGTAATATTCACTGTCTGTCTTCAAGCCGCACCCTCTGTATCTGAAAATGAGAAAAAGGGGAAATAACTCCCCTCCTCAACCTCACAGCACACCATCCAAAGATTCCATGGTCAGGGTCCTAGATGAAAACCTAAAAAAATGTATCAACATTATGACTGATAACTCAATCAAAGAGTTGGAAGAACAATTAAGGAAAGAGATCAGAGATCAGTTTCAAGTGATGAGAGACAACTTTTATAAGGAAATAAGGGAGCAATTCCATGAGATGAAAGAACATATGTATAAAGAGTTAGACACCCTGAAAAGAGATGTAGCAGAGCTACCAGAATTGAAAAACACTGTCAACCAAATTAAATCTTCACTGGAAGATAGTAACACCAGAGTAAACTTGACTGAAGATTAAACCTCAGCTCTTGAAGAACGTACATCAGATAATGAAGACAGGCTGAGCAATGTCAAGTTCAAGGAGGAGAGACAAGAAAACAAACTTATTGTGCATGACCAAAACTTCCAAACAATATTTGACAAGATGAGGAGAAATAACCTGAGAGTTATTGGACTGAATGAAAACTCCGAACAGCAAACAAGGGGTGTTAAGAATCTTCTAAGTGAAATTGCAAAGAAGAATTTTCCCCATATCAGAACTTACCCAGAATACCAAATCCAAGACACTTATGGGACACCAAACACCAAATGAGAAATTCACCAAGGCATATCATATATAAAATGAATAACAGAGAAATTAAAGAGAGAATTCTAAAAGCAGCTAGGGAACAGCCCAAAAATCACATTCAGAGGCAGACCAATTAAGATCACCATGGATTTTTGAGATTAGACAATGAAGGCCAGAAGAGATTGGAATAATATTTTTTAAGCCTTGAAAGAAAACAATTTGTAGCCAAAAATAATATACCCTGCAAAACTCAGCTTTAAATGTGACAAGGATATTAAATACTTCAATGATAAACTGAAGCTAGCAAGATACATGAACACAAACCCTGTGCTACAGAATATTCTCAAAGACATTCTTCATTCAGAAGAACATGCTAATAATACCCTAAACCCTTAAAACAAGAGAGTTCAATAATTACATTACACACCAAAAGATTTCCAAGATGGCAAAAAACTCAGAAGTAGTCACAAAGTTTGAGACTCAGTTTCCCATATCTATTCTAACTCTGAATGTGAATGGTCTCAATGCCCCAAATTAAAAGGCACAAATTGGCTCACTGGATCAAAAAACAAAATCCAACAATATGTTGTCTGCAGGAGACACACCTCACACTCAAAAATAGAAACAGACTGAAAGTGAAAGGTTTGCAAAATATCTGCCAGGCCTGTGGTCCAAAAATGCAAGCTGGCATGGCGAGCCTAATACCTGATAAAATTAATTTTGATCTAAAACTAGTCAGAAAGGACACTGAATCATCCTAAAAGGGACAATTCATCAAGAAGGCACAACAATAATTAACATTTATGCCCCTAAATACAAACCCCCAAATATTTGGGAAAAATACTCAAGGAAATTAAACCCTTCATTGATCTCAACACAATAATACTGGGGGACTTCAATACACCATTATCAACATTAGACAGATCATCAAAACAAAAAATCAATAAAGACAATTCCATTCTGAACAACTCTATTAATCAATTTGGCTTATCAGACATCTACAGACTATTCCATCCTAAATCAGCTAAATTTACTTTCTTCTCAGCAGCTCACAGATCCTTCTCTAAAATAGACCACATCCTATTCCACTGAACTAACCTTAACAAATACAAAACAATTTATATACTCCCATGTATCCTATCAGACCACAATGCTATGATATTAGCAATCAACAACAAGAAAAACAACAGAAATTACTCAAATATGTGGAAAATGCATAATACCCTCTTCAACAAAGGATGGATAAAAGAGGTAATGAGAGCAGAAATCAAGAAATTCTTTGAAATGAATGAAAATGAAAAACAACATATCAAAATCTCTGGGATAGTATTAAAGAATTCTTAAGAAGTAAATTTATAGCACTGAGTGCATACATCAAAAATCAAGAAACAGCCCAAATAAATAGTCTTATGCTCCAACTCAAAGGTCTGCAAAAAAAGGAACAATCCAATCCCAAAGCAAATAGAAGTTAGGAAATAATAAAATCAGAGTTGAAATCAGTGAAATTGAAAACAAAAAAAAAAAAATACAAAATATCAACAAAACAAAAAGTTGTTTTTTTGAAAAAATAAACAAGATCAACAGACCCCTTGCCAACCTTACCAAAAGGAAGAATGAAGTGAAGCAAATCAATAAAATGAAAGACAAAAATTGAGATATCACCACACACTCAACCAAAATCCAGAAGATTATCAGAACTTCTTTTGAAAATTTATATTCTGCCAAGTTTAATAATCTGGAAGATATGGACAGATACTTGGCCACATACAACATCCCTACATTAACAACAGAGGATATTGAAAATCTAAAACAACCTATCTCAGGTAGCAAAATCAAAGCAGCAATCAAAGGTCTTCCAAAAAACAAAGCCCAGGACTGGATGGGGATACATCACAATTCTACCAAATTTTTACAGAAGAATTAACACTGATCCTCTATAAGCTTTTCCATGAAATTGAAAGGGTTGGAGCTCATCCAAACACTTTTTATGAAGCAAATATTACACTATTACCAAAATCCGAAAAAGACACATCAAGAAAAGAAAACTGCAGACCAATTTCCCTGATGAACAAAGATGCAAAAATCCTTAATAAAATTCTAGCTAATCAGATCCAAAAGTACATTAAAAAGATAAGATGGCATGATCAAGTGGGCTTCATTCCAGGAAAACAGGGCTGATTCAACATACACAAATCAATAAATGTAATTCACCACTAAACAAAATTAAAAATAAAATCATATAATCATCTCAATTGATGCAGAAAAGGCCTTTGACAAACTTCAATACCCCTTTATGTTCAAAACTCTGGAGAAGATAGGGATCAAGGGAAGATACTTTAACTATGTCAGATCCATTTATGACAGACCCATAGCAAACATTATGCTCAATGGAGAAAGACTGAAAGCATTTCCACTGAATTCAGGAAGAAGACAAGGTTGCCCACTTTCACCACTCTTATTCAGTATAGTCCTTGAAACCCTTGCCAGAGCTATCAAACAACAGAAGGAAATCAAAAGAATTCTAATAGGAGAAGAGGAAGTCAAGTTGTCTCTATTTGCTGATGACATGATTATGTACTTAGAAGACCCAATAAGCTCGACCAGAAGACTTCTGGAGCTTATAAGCGATTTCAGCAAAGTGGCTGGCTATAATATCAACACCAATAAATCATTAGCTTTCCTTTACTCCAGCAACAAGTCCGTGGAAGAAAAAGTCAGGAAATCTCTCCCATTCACCATCTCCTCCAGAAAAATAAAATAGTTGGGCATCAATCTTACAAAGGATATTAAGGACCTCTACAATGAGAACTATCAAACCCTAAAAAAAGAAATTGCAGAAGAAAGACCAGAGTAGATTGAAAAACATTCCATGTTTATGGTTAGGCAGAATCAATATAACCAAAATGGCCATTCTACCCAAAGCCCTATACAGATTACAGATTTAATGCAATCCCATCAAGATACCAATGTCACGGATATAGAAAAAGCAATTCTCACATTCATATGGAATAACAGAAGACCCAGAATAGCCAAAACATTACTCAGCAAGAAGGAGGGATCAGGTGGTATCTCAATTCCTCACCTGAAATTATACTATAGGAATATAGTTACAAAAACAGCATGGTATTGTTATCAAAACAGAAGTCCAACGGAATAGAATAGAGGATTCTGTCATGAACCCCCATGCCTTTAACTATCTGTTATTTGATAAAGGGGGCAAAAGCATAGTGTGGAAGAAAGACAGCCTGTTCAACAAATGGTGTTGGACAAATTGGACAGCCATATGTAGACAACTGAAATTGCGCCCTTACCTTTCAACCTGCACAAAAATTAAATCAAAATGGTTCAAAGATCTGGATATTAAACCAGCAACTTTTATTGCTTGAAAAAGAAGTAGGATCAACACTACATGGTGTAGGGGTCAGCACCGCCTTCCTTAACAAGACTCCCATGGTGCAAGCAGTAAAGTCAAGAATAAATGAATGGGACATAATTAAACTAAAAAGCTTTTGCACAGCTAAAGATTTAGTCAAGAATTTCAAGAGAGATCCTACTGTATGATCTTTATCCCTGCTTATGGGATACCCCTTCCCATTTCTGTTTCCTGTTCAACCTAGTCAAGTTCCAAAAATCCTCTTCCTTCTCTGGATCAAGAGGATTTCCTCTAGCACAGATATTTTGCTCAGCTTCCTCGGAAAGGATTAGATCTATCTGTCCTTTACTCACTCAGCAAAAAGAAAAAAAAAGTACTGAAATTAAAGAGGTCCTATGACTACAGAGTTATGATTTACCATCTGCCTTACAAGCAAGTTCCAGACTCCAGCTAAGTTTTTTTATACTCTGTAACTTTATTCGGGGGGGGGGGGCAGAGTGACAAGTCCCGTATCTCTTTAGAACACAAGAAGTAATGAGATTCTGACTCACAGCAGCTTCTTACGGGAGCTGGGCTAGTAAATGGTAGCAGGCCACGTTCTAGGAAGATAACAGGCAACTGTGTCAAGATTCAGAGAAACCAATGTGAAAGCCCGTGCCTGGATGGCCAGTGTGGACATGAGCAAATCTGCCAAGCACACTGCCACAGCTGTTCCTTTGCAGCACTTCCTAGCATATTTGATCACAGAGCTCCTGTCTCTAATATTTCTCACAAAGAAGTGCGATGGCTGCTCTAGTGTAACTCTGTACATATCTGTATTTAAGATGGTCACCAGGGAGTACATTAACTCTCTGAGAGGTCTAGGAGAAACGAGGCTGAAGGGTGTCCAACCAAATGTAGAGAAATGTGAAAGCTGGGAGGGGGCCCAGGACACAAGAAGAGGCAAGCCAAGTAGAAATGAGGAAAAGCTTGTGTCTCCCAGAGGAGCAGAAGAGGGGAAACTGGATTGAAGTTGAAAGTTTATCAGGCAGATGGGCCACACATTTTATAGATATCCTCCAACCTCCATTGACAAGATGAATGAGGAAGTTCCAGCTATACCATGCTATTATGTTCTGGCATGGAAGATCTCGAAACAGGCCTCTGTTTATTCTCTGAACTCATATTTTTCTAGACTTCCCTATACCAGTATCCTTATGCTAATTTTTAGCATAACTGGAGTAAGCATTAATTCCTAAATAAATTATGCTCTTTCATGCTAATAGGCATTAATATATACTATTCTTTTTGAAATCATCATTCAGTCTACAGCCTCTCTCTTACCTGAAGAAATTGCACATTATTTTAGAAAGAGAGAGACAAGATGAGCGAGTCAATGTGTTTTACTGACTTTCCAACCTTGTCTTGGAAGTGATGGCCCATCACTATTGCTGGATTCTATTTGTTGGATGCCATCCAGTAGGTCCAGCCTACAAACAAGGGCAGAGAATTGTATAAGGACATGAGTACCAGGAAGCAAGGTCAAAGGGAACAATTTTAGAGGCCATGGGACTGAAGCATAATTTCTCTTTCATTTTATTATATTCATTCATTGAATAAATAGTACCTGAGAAACTGCTATGTGCCCAGCTTTGTTGACATTAAGAAAACAGAAGTGGATGAGACAGATAAAGTTTTTTCATTAAGGAGTTTTAAATGGAGAAGGAGGATAGCTAAACTGTATAAAACAAGGAAAACATTCCTAAATATACCTTGAGATATATCTCTTATTGACAAATTAGTTTATTTCCACTTTGAGAAATAGAGAGAGAAGGAAAGCATCACCAGGAATGAAGGATCATCTTTATTTCCCAAGGTCTCTGGAGAAGGAGACGGAGAGGATGACAGGATGTCAGAGTCACTACAATTTTTCTCTTCACACTTAACCAAAACTCCAACGTGATAAGGGGAATTTTAAGAAACAAGTATAGATGTTTAGAAGAAGTCTGGACCAGAGGAGTTTGTTTTTTTATTTGTGTAGCACAGATTAGGAAAATTTTAAGGTATCCCAAAGAACCTCTGTGCCCAATAAGATGCCAACTAAGAGAGTAGTGGGGAAATGACCTAATGAAAAGACAAATGAACAGCAAACATAAATCAATATTTACTTTTTCAAGAGTCATTTGGAAGGTAATCACAGAAAAATATCATAAGTGAGATCTTAGAAGGACATTGGAGCATTGGGAACCTCATGAACCATCCAATAAGTCAGTCATACAGGGAGAGCGGTGAGGGGATTAACCTAAACATTTGGATCCAAACATTTGCTAGGTACAGACAAAGGTGTGCAGTGAGTGATTCAGGGTCTAAAGGACACATACTGCCAGGAGACTATGGAAAAGAATCCGTGGGACAGTCCAGAGACCAACAAAATATCAAGGATAGATAGAGCCAGCAGTTGAGACCACCAAGTCAGAGATCAATTTGTATAAGGCCACCTACCATCAGAGACAGTAGAGAGCCAATCAGGAGCCTCACTAGCCTTGGGATTCACTATTAACTTCCTTCTAGGAAATGGGAGGATCTATATTCTAGATCTGTGATGAGAAACATAGGTAGGAAAACGCAACTGCCAGCTGTCTTTTTGCAAACAGCATGTGATGCTACTAATCAATAAGCTAATATATTTGCAAAAGTTTTTAACTTCAGCTAGATCTTTCATGTTTTTAGGAATTGACAGTCAGCTGACTATATTAAAATTTAAAAGCAGAATGATTCTCTTCAGACAGCCAGCATAAGATAAGCAGGTAAAAACTAGGATCAGAGCAAGGAAAGCTCTGGGAAGATGAAAAGGAAGAATTGTATTCCAGGTTGAGAATTTACATTTCTTTGTGCTGTTCCTGAGATATATTAACAATACAGAAAACATATATTACATTGCTTTTTTTTCTTTGAATAACAAACTCAAATTCTGTAATTTGCATGTAAGTTAAATAATTCTGATTTCACTATAATTTTGTTAAAAGGATTGACAGATGTCTTAATAAAATATGACAGATGGATTATAGACAAAGAAGCATCATCAGTTTCTGTGTACAGTTTAAAAATTACACAAAACATCTGTAGACTGGTAATGAGTTTTACTATTTTTCCATTTTGTGCACAATAATGTTCAAAATATGTAATTAAATGTGCATTTTGTTAATGAAATCTTCTGACTCAGTCATTAAAATGAACTTTTTCATTTTCAAAATGTTACACTCACATTTGTTAATCTGCTGTCTCATTTATCTCCATTTCCAGAATACAATTAATCCACACTGATTCACTTGACATAGAAATGACCTCTTTTTGGAGCTGTCATCATCTAGCTGGTAATGTTGGCTTCCCACTGAAACACTGAATTTTTTTTTCTATTTGATAGATAACATAATATGCTTTTATCATGTAGAGCATGATGTTTAGAACTATGTATATTTTGTGGAGTGGGTAAATCTAGCTAATTCACAGATGCATTATTTCACACGCTCTTTTTGTAGTAAGAGCAGACAACACCTACTTTCCTTTTTGCAAGAATACAATGCAATAAACCATCAAGTATTTTCATCCTGCTATACAATAGATCTTGTGAAATTCATTCCATTTATATTAATGATATATAGTTTGACCAATTTATCCCCACCATGTGTGAATGAGATCATGATGTATCAAAAGAAAACAAATAACCAATAGGCATATAAAAAAATGCTCATCAGTAATTATCAGGGAAATGCAAATTAAAATCACAAGGAAATATCACCTCACTTCAGTAGTAATTACTTTTATTGAAAAGACAGGAGGGGCTAGAACATTGTCTCGGCTGTTGGAGCTCTTGCCTGGCATACAAGGACCCAGTTTCAAACCCCAGCATCACATACACAACTAAGTGGTGGAGAAACAAAGGACAAATGAAAAATTAAATGAAGTTGATTCACTGTCTCTCTTTCTCTCTGTCTCTCTCTTTCTCTCTCTCCCTCTCTCTCTCTCTTACAAAAGAAAAAAAAGACAAAAGGATACTAACTGAATTATATTACAATCTTGTGTGCATGTATGAATGTCACAACAAATCCCATCACGGTGTACTATAATGCACCAATAAAAAAAAATGGGGGAAAAATCAAAAGACAAAAGTGCTGGTGAACATTTGAAGAAAAGGGAACACTTGCATCCTGTTGATGGGAATATAACCTAGTATAGCCATTATAAACAATAATATGGAAATTCCTCAAAATAATTAAAAATAGAACTACCAATTCATTGGTCATATTGGGATCACTGCATCCCAATACTGAGTTTATATCCAAAGGAACTGTAATTCAAATGTCAAAGAATGTTTGGCTCCTCATTTCACTGCAGCATTCTTTACTGCAGCCAAGATGTGGAATCAACCTCAATGACCAATAATGGAAGAGTGGGAAAGAAAAAGTGGTATGTATACACTGCAAAATGCTATTCAGCCTTTAAAAGAAAAGAAGGACATCTCATTACTCAAAACAACATGTGTGAAGCAGGGATACATTATATTAAGTGAAATAAGCCAAGCAAAGAAATGTAAATACTGCATGATCCATTTGTGTATAGAATCTAAAAGAGGTTAAGTTCATAGGAGCAGAGAGTAGAACAATATTTTCCACGCATTGAAAGGTAAGTTGGGAGAGATTGGGGAGATGTTGGTTAAAAGACTTAAAATTTCAAATTCAAGTGCTCTATTATACAACATGGTGACTAAGTTAAAAATAATGTATTGGACACTTCAAAATTAAGAGAGTAGATTTTAAATGTTCCCACTGTCAAAAAGCGAAAAGTATATGAGATAATGAATGTGTTAATTAGCTCATTTTAATCATGTTGTATCCCAAAAATATATATAATGTTTATTTGTAATTTTAAAAAATGGTAGAAAAGGAGTTGGGGATGATAGAAAGCTAGCTAGCTTGCTATATAGTTTATTATTTTTTAAATGATTGGAAGTTTGAAAAATAATATTTAACATAAATGTTTGATTTAGCTGATTTGGTTTATCACATGGCATCATGATAATCAAATATTTTAGACATTTTATAAGCTGTATTTTTCCCCAGATTTGTATAAAGTAGTAATAATTTCACTACACAGATTATCAGTTTTAAGTGTACTTACTCATTACATAAAAGTGATTATAAATTTTTTTATTTTTATTTATTTAGTAAGGTACTAGGAATTGAACCCAGGGTACTTTGCCATTGAGCTACATCCTCAGACCTTTTTATTTATTTATTTATTTTTATTTTGAAACAGGATCTCACAAAGTTGCTTAGGGCTTTGCTAAGTGGCTGAAGTTTGCCTTGATCTTATGATTGTCATGCCTCAGCTTCCCAAATCTCAGGGATTATAGATGTGCACTGCTGCATTCAGCTAGATTTTTTAAAAATTTTTTGAAATTACTTATCTAAATTTTGACTAATGCCTCTTGCTGGAGGAGTGGATTTAAAAACCTGTGGTTATATATATACACACACACACACACACACACACACACACACACACATACATACATACATACAATGGAATTCTACTCTGCTATTAGAGAGAATGATATCATGGGATTTGCAATCAAATGGATGAAGATGGAAAATATTATGTTGGGTGAAATATCCCAAACTCAGAGACTCAAGGGCCAAATGTTTTCTCTCGTATGTGGAAGCTAGAATACAATCAGAGACAGATTGAAAGTTGGTTAAATTAAATAATAGCTTCAACATGGGTGAATTTTTACATGAGCAGGGGGAACCATGGCTCTGATGCTAGAGGTTGAAGGGAGGTGGACAGAGAAGGGAGGGAGGGATTAGGGAGGATACCAACGCAGCTGGAGGGAGGAAATATGGGGCTTATCAATCCAGTTGGTAACCCTTAACATCCATGAGAAGCCCAACTAACATGGGGATAAAGTAGGGGAAACACGGGAATAGGGAGAACTCAAACGGGGGAGATCATGAACTGGCATCAACCTTGGCTTGCTTTGTCAATATCCATGTGTTCATGAATGTGTCACAGTGATTCTCTCCAATATGTAGGACTATGTTGAATAAATAAGAAGGAAAGAAATTACTTACCTAAATTTTAACCAAAATTACTTTGTTAGTAGATACAAGACTAGAACTGTAATTTTAACATAGCCATTTATCTCTACTTTAGTGTATAATTTTTTAAAGTGTATAATTTTTAAAGCACTTAGATTTTGAGATACTATGGCTTTTGTATTCTAAATAGTTTTCTGTTTGTATTTCTTTTTCTTTTTGCTTCTTAATAACTCTTTTTAGAAACCTGAATTAATATTTCAACCAAAAACTATAAGTTATAAACTATAAGCTATAAACCATAAATATACTAGGCAACATAGAATTTCCTTCCAGAATAAAAATTTCAACTTTTAAAATGTTGTACACTTTTAAAAAATTAAGCAGTTTTAACCTCCAAATTTTATATTTGAACCCTATCTTTACAATTAAAGTAACTTATACATATAAATTACACACACACACACACACACACACACTAGAAATGGAGTAGTAACATTGGTTTCTAAAACTAATTATTTATATACAAAACTAAGCACAATAAATTTGTGAAATAACATTCTTACTTCTTTTAAAAATAATATCAGCTGTAAACATTGACATATTGGATCCATTATAAGTATGATGCTCATACTCCAAAGGGACTTTAGCTGTTGGAGGAGGTTTTGTACTTGGAGAAATGGGCAAGAAAGTTCTATTGGTATCATGAATTCATTTCAAAGCTGCCAATTCCAATGACAACCAAGACTCCCTCAATCTTGGCTCACTGAGACACTGGAAAAATTAAAATGTTATATATTAAAGATTGCATTTGAGTACCTAAAAATCTTATGCTAAAAAGAATAATTAAAAATATTTCCATCCAGGAACAACTTTCTTTCCCAAACTTTCAGTTATATAATTTTATATTTCACATGATGTATCTCCATTATATTTAATTCAAATCAAGAATAAAATTCCAATAAAATTTCCCATTTATAGACTTTTTTGCTATTTTTTTAACAGAATGGGACTAACCTATGTGGCTATTTTCTTCATAAATTATCAATAAAAATAACTAGCTTTTAATATTCATATCTACAATTTGCATGACAATATTTTAAAAGGCAATGGTTTATAAGAATATCACTTCTTATTGTATGCATATATGAATATGTAACAACAAATCCTATCATTATGAAAATTGTAATGCACCAATAAAAATGTGGAAAAAGAAAAGAATATTACCTCTTCTCATAATTTTAACAAACATATGTGATATTTTAAGATTATAAAAATGAGAAATTTATGACAAACTATATAAAATTAGTCCAGAAATAATAAATAGTGTTATAATTGAGTAAACTTAAAGGAACAATAAAATAATTTAAACTTTTTTCAATGTTTCATACTTTTACAATAAAATGGGTTTAATGTTGCTTTTTACAAGTAATGAAATATGCAAATATATATTTAAGAGGCTTAAAAAACAAGTCACTTTGGATGATAGAAGAAATTTAAATATAAATTCACCAAGATGCAACTCACTGTTGCAATCTTTCAGATGCAAAAGCTATTTGGCCTATTGAAAATAAAATATTATTAGCATTATATCTTAAATTGAAAATTTGAAAATAGTTCTAAATAGAATAGTGCTGGTAAAATTCTAGGATAGTAATTATCATTATGGAGAAGCTGACAGATCTCAAAATGCATTGTAAATAAAAAGATAGTGTCATCCTCCACTTGACCCCAAGAAACAAGTGGAAATGAGTGCTTTCCTCTTCAGTTTTTCAGAACTATATGCATAGATCTCATATTGCTCCTTAAATGTTCTTATAGAATTTACCAGTGAAGCCGTATACAACTGGAATTGTTATGGGAAGTTTTAAAGTTCTTAGTCAAATTTCATTAATAGGTATAGGGCTAATCAGAGTATCTCTTTTTCAGTGTGATTCTATAGCTTGCTGTTTAGGAAATATGTCCATTTTATCTAAATTAATATAGGTTGGTATAGTCATGTTCTATTCCTAGGGTATTATGAAATCATAATGTTCTCATACTGTGTTTATATGTCTAGAATATGTACTGATGCCACCTCTCTCTGTCACTCTCTCCTCTCCAGTCCTTATGCTGTGAACTTCAGCCACCCTCCTCTCTCTGGGTCCTAAACTTTGTCTCCTCAGTTCACATTGACCACTTCACCCTTCTTGAGCTCTTTTGCAGTGTGCCAGGCTCAGGAAAACAACTCCAGGTTGAAACTTGTGGCAATTATAAGGTTCCCTCCATTTATGTCACATCTCTTAGGATCATTGTCCTTTATTACCTGATGCTCGATACCTAAAAACCAATGTTTTGCATGTTTGTTAAGTTTTCTAGTGGTTTCAGGCCAGAAACTAAATCCAGTCCCTATTACTCCTTCTTAATTGAATGTGAAGGTAATACTAATAAAACATAACCTCAGCATATACTGAAATAAGAGTAAAAAATCTATACAAACAGAATGTGAAGCCTATATTGTTTTACTAAAAATTCAAAAAAGAGATATTTATCCATAATTAAATGAAACATTTTATAGCTCAAGGAACAGATATTCCAACTTACATAAATTATGATAAATCACAGATGGAAAAAAAGAACCTAAATAATCAATTCCACAATTTAAACATAACATGGATCCCAAAAATGTATAAGAAAATTAAATAAAAGAGCTACTTAATTACACCTATTTCTTTCAATGCAAATATATTAAATTAAAATGCTTCAAAATTGCCTCAAAAATTATGCTAAGTAAATAATGCATCATGTTCAAGCAGGATTTATCCAGAAAGACATGAAAGTTCCTCACCAAAAGTCTATCAATGTCGGGCTGGAGCGGTGGCTCAACGGTTTAGGCGCTTGCCTGGCATGCGCGAGTACGTGGGTCCAAACCTCAGCACCACGTACACAGGGAAGTGTTGAGCAAGAAAGCCGTATGAAAAACTAAATAAAAAAGAATTATCTCTATCTGTGTCTCTCACTGTACCTTTCTCTCTTAAAAAAAAAGATTCTAAAATGTGACGCGTTACTGAGGTAGGAAGAATGGAAGAAGTTTGGAGGAGAATGTGAGTTCAATCTTGTACATAATAATTTTAACACAGCATGAAATTTCTCTTATACTACCTGAGAGAGTATCCTGTGAACAACTGAATGTGAACCTGAGCATGAGTTAAATATGTGAATGACTTGCTTGGTTATGATGAAATCTATAGGTATGAATGATTTTACCGGGGAAAGTAGTCCGAAGACCAACCCTTCAGAATTTCAAATCTCATCCAACAGAGATTAAGTTTACCAAAAGACCAAGAATCAAGAGGATTGATTGTTATCGAAAAGTCCAGGAAGAAGGACATTTTAAACATCTATTAGAGTTAGTGACTTAGTGAAAAGTACAAGTCTTTTTTTCTAGAGTGATGGAGCCAAAAATTATATTAAATTAGGTTTAAAAGACAAATACTTACAGACACAAACTTGGTAATAGTACTGCCTTTGGAGAGAAACTCCAAATGCCTGAGAAAGTAAGAAGGTGGAAGTATTATTTTTTCCGCATATACTTATTATACCTTTTGAAATTTTTGCCTGTAGCTTCTATTCAAAAAGTAGGCAAGTGGCTAGAGCAGTGGGTCAGCGGTTATGGCCCTTGTCCAGTGTGCATGAGTACATGAGTTCAAACCCAGCACCATTGTACACAACGAAGTCTCAGAGCAATGAAAACCATGTGAAAAACTAAATAAAATTGTTTATCTCTCTCTCTCTCTCTCTCTCTCTCTCACTGTCCTTCTCTCTTAAAAAAATTGGCAAACATGGGAAAATTACAGTAAATGCTAAAATGTTTGCTTCTATTAAATTGCCAACCTCTCAAACCAATGAATTACAGGAGTAGCAGTAGTTCCTTAAAAGTGAATACTAAAGGTCAATCTTATATTACATTATAGCCTTTTAAAGAAATATGCTGTGAATAATGTAGAATTGTTAGTAACTCTCATTGACTTTCTTTTTCCTTTTTTTGACACTGTAGACAGAAATCAGTTATGCTCTAACCTCCACGAGCCCATTATAGATCTGTGGCTACACATGCTTATACTGAACCTGCAATAAATTTGCAACAAGTCAAAGTGATGAGGGATAGATCCACTTGAATCAGATAATTTCTAATAAGGTCTAACTGTATGATGCTTTGCATTGTCAATAACATTTATCTTCACACTATCTGCTATTTAGTTATTATATTTATAATAAGTGGAATACACCTTCAGAGTGGAATCAAATGCATAATTACAGCATCCATGCTGCCAGTCACCTCTATCCCTGGCATAACTCAAGCACTCGAATATGCATGCCTTCCATCTCAGTTCTCATGCTCTGATGGAAGCGCTATTCTAGAAGAAAAAGCCATGTCTTTTAATCATGCTGTGATTTCGGTGTTCCTCTGTTGTGCAGTCCCCTTCCTGTTGGCTGATGCTTCTACTTCTTGGCCCAATTAGGCCAGTAATTAATTCTCTAGTGGGCAGAACTCCTCTATTAGGGACTTCAGAAAAATAAAGAAAACCTGATATTAAATTCCAGAATGGAGTGAGTTCTGCCCGCCTCTGAGATCTGTATCTTCTATCTCTTTGGTTCCTCTTTTTCAATTCATCTCCTGCCACTTTAAAAAAAAAAAAAAAAAAGGCCATCGTCTTTTCTACATGCCAAGAAACTTTTCTTAGGTAATTTTCTGCATTCTCCTTACTCTAGCACAAACTTTCATTCCTTCAAATTTCTGGCTTTTGGAAAGAAATCCACTTTCCAACTACTTTTGTTTCTGGGTATTAAGAATTGTAATTAAAAACCAAACTACCTGAAAATTCTTTGTTCCCTTCCTCTGGCTATTACCTGATTATTATTTATCAACCCCCTCCAGAAAAACTGGCTCAACTTCAACAAAACAGCAATTGAAGAGCAATATGAATTATTGGAATTTTTAGTTAAGAATGCAATATCCAAAGTACTATCTCACTATTATACTAAAAAAGAATGGAGACTGAGCCACATTTTGAAATTTGCTTCTTGTATTTTGATATCAAAATGATAGGAAATAAGCTCTTTGGCCTTTATGTGTATTATACATTTTTCATGTTCTCGGAGATGAAAACATGGGTTGTGAGGGCAGGCAGCCTGCTCTCTCTGTTTTCTGAAGTTAAGGCATTCTTTTTTTTTTTTTTTTTTTTTTTTTGCGGAGATGGGGGAGAAATAGCCAGAAGAAGGGAATGAAGAATTTATGGGGAATGAAAGTCTGCAGAATTTAGTTTGGCTTTCAAATATGATTCTAAATATCCAGAAATAAAAGTAGTTTGAAAGTGGATTTCTTTTCCAAAAGCTAGAATTTTGAAGGAATAAAAGTTTGTGGTCCTCGTATGAACCAGCCATCCTTTTCTGAGTACTTTCCCAGAGGAGTTAGAATCAGCACATTACAGAGACACAGCAAAATTTATGTTCATAGCAGCTCAATTTATAATAGATAAATTGTGGATTCAATCCAGATGCCCTTCACTGGATAAATGGATCCAAAATTATTGGTGTATATATGTACACACATGCATACATACAATGGAGTTCTACTCAGTTATTATTAGAAACAATGGTATTGCAGCCTTTGAGGGTAAATGGATGACAATGGAAGAAATAATTTGGAGCAAAGTTAGCCAAACCCAGAGACTCAAGGGTCCAATGCTTTCCCTCATTTGTGGAGGCCAGAGCTAACCCAGACTTGGGTAAAAAGGTAGTCAAACTCATGTATTCAACCCACCAAGGGCATAGCAACACATAATCTAGGGGAACCATAGACTTGTGTTGGAGGGAGAGGTGGGAGGGATGGGAGAAGGAGGGAAGATAAAGAGGGATCTAGGGAGATACTCAACATTGTGACATATTTGCCACCCCACAGAGGTCAAATAATATGAAATCATTTAATTTATGAAAATTCACAATCATACATTAATATGGACATTTTTATCTGTTATAGGGGTATGTTACAAAAAATCAGAGACTGGGGCATGGGCAATGTAGTGGTGACTATGGTTTAGGATCAAAAGTATATTATTATTTTATAAACATTTATGATTGTACAAATTATCTCCTTAATTTAAAAAAAAGAAAGAATTTTTAAAAAATGGGTCACATTTTAGGGATATTTATAGTAATAGCTGCTTTCTTCAACTTATTACCAGGAACTAATACTGCAGATGTATTACTGAACAAATTATTGATTACATATTACAGAAGCCATTTTAGTAAGCATCTTTAAAATCTGATTTTTAAATGTGCGAATGAATATAATAAAGTACTCTGCTAATTGTACAAGCCACTTCAAGTAATTATCCACATATATACTTAGTCATTGCTCCAACCTCAGTGTTCTCTGAGTGTTTTACTATAAAGTGTTATGTTTGTGTGAGCATTTACAGGCATGTGTTTGTCTTGACTTTTGTCATGACTGAAATACCTGTCCCTTTATCTGCCTTGGAAATCCATTAAATTAAAAAATGCACATCATGGAGATGTGTCTCCAAATGACTTCTTTCTGCTCAATTCCAGAATGTCTGGGGAGGCACTAGATATAGATTGTCTCCTTCAAGTTTCATTAGATTCTTCAGTTTTTATCTTATCCCCCACTAGCTGACTATTAAAAACACATAGTTGTACACTTATTTTATAAAGAATATAAGTACTCCAGCTACCTGTCAAGGATATAACTTCAGTGCTCTGTCACTAAATAGAAAGCTTTCAAAAGCTCAGTAGAAAGAAACGAAGTTAATGGATATTCAATTTGCTATTCCAGCAATGTAGCAGGAAGGATTTGCAATTTATTCATTCTTTAGATAATTTAAAATCTATCACTGAAATTGATAGATCATCAGAAAGCCACGTACCTGAGCCCCATTACTTGTTCTTCCATGCTTCTATAAGTGTGTTTTTGAGCTTTGGTGTCATGCCATCAACCTGTATTAAAAATTGCCTGTGAAACATGTCACCTAACTTATGGTGAATATTGAATTCTGATTAAGAACAATCATGCATATATTAAGAAAACAATTTGTTTTTATCTCACAAATACTAAATTTTAAGATTTGTAATCTTATTTCTCTCTGTTGCTGTCTGCCTCTGTATCTTCCTCTCTCTCTCTCTCTCTCTCTCACACACACACACACACACACCTGCCCACAGTTTAATGCCATAGTTCTTATTCACTCTTGGGAATATGAGAAGTACTAATCTAAATAATAAGCTGCTTACATGGTTTTCTACCTAAACAAATTCCCTGTATTTTTCATTTTTTAGAGATTTATCTTTGATGAATTGATTTTATCTTCAATTGTTTATCTTTATGCTTTAAAGCTATATTTATAAAACAGAGATGAAATATAAGTATACTTTACATTAATTATTTAAACTCACATTATCCTAATTATAATTTGTCAGATCCTCTTTTCCCCCACACTGCAGGGTCTGTACTTACTCTCAGAAATGAGAATCAAAATAGAGGATTAAAAAAATCTGTTAAGAAACTTCAGACCTCATGATATTAAAACTTATAAGAATAAGAATAAAAATTCTTTTTTCCTTTTGTAAATAATATACAAGCATTCATATTTCTATTAATGTTGGGAATTTTTTATTTCTCCTATAGAATATGATAGCAAATCTGCATCTAATAAATTACAATTAAGCAACGCCAACCACTACACATCAGATCTTATCCCAGTATTTTCGTTCTGCTTACTTTATTATGTATGCTGGTGGGGCTGTAAATTCTTTGGACCATTTTGATTTTCTCCTTGTCACTGCTAGACTTTAGGTGTTAGTAATCTTTCATTATTTTACTTTTATTTTTCTTCACCCTCAACACCCTGGACTTGCACTTCCCATAGAAATTAGCCACACTTCAATCCTTGCCTCAGGCTTTGATTTTTAAAGGAAGAAGGCAAAGAAGACAGCATATAGTTATAAATAAAAAACAATAATGTTTTGTGGTTTTTTCTTTTATTACATAGACATTTTACCTTCACAGGATTATGAACCTAGAAAAAAATTAAAGAAGGCCAAATGGCTTTACTACAATTTTGAGGACATAGTCCCTTATTTAAATTTGATATTAAGATCTTACTTGAAGGTAATTTTTTTCTAGAAAGGGTGAAAATGCCAAGTGTTAAGATTAATTGGCTATTAAGGCAACCCTTAGGCATCAGTTTTCTGTGTATAGCCATTAAGTATAGTTGTCTGAAACAGTAAATCAAGAAAATACATTAAACTGGAATTTATTTTGAAAGATACATCAAAAACTGGTTGAGCTTTCAACTTAAATTTTTTGTGATGTAAATTGTGAAAAAAATGTGGAAAACTTGGTAAAACTAAAATGAGGTAAATTTCAAGCCAATAAAAAGAAGTCATTCTTCAAATTGTAAACTAGGGTAAAATCTTCCCCTGGAGGTCAACAGCATGCATGCCACAGGTTGAAAATTTGAAAAGGGATAGCTAATTTTATCACCACCTATAAATATTTTCAACCTGGGACAGTGATATGGATAATAAAACATTATATCCAATATGCAAACCACTCACCTACATGGGTCAGAGGCAGTTTTCTTTCTGCCTATGTATTCTGCTTTTGATTTTTGTATTCATGTTGTTGGAGAGTTACTTTTTCAAGCATAAAAACTATAGGTATCACAAGTGGTATAAGACTATGGAGGAGAAAGGAACTCATTGAAAAAAATATTTTGGTGCTGTGACTCTAATACAAACTGATAGAATTACTTTTAAACACACTAAATGAACCAAATTAGTTGAAAGGTTACTTTTATCAGCATGGTGAATTGAACTCTTCTATCTCTCTACTTCATTGTCATCACCCTATCTCATAATTATTTCTAAGACCCTGGTCTTATACCATAAACTATATGAGAATGATAGGAGGAAGTAGTAAATCAGTTTCTTAAAGAAATATGTATTTCTTCTCCCTATATCATAAAATGTGATATTGTAAAAATAAATAGTGCTTGTATTAGTCAGCTTTTCGCTTTCTGTGACTCAAAAGACCTGACAAAAACAATTTTAGGAGGAAAAGTTTACTTAGAGGCTCATGGCTTCAGAGGTCCCAGTCTGTAGACAACTGGCTCCATTCCTTGGGGCTGAAGGTGGTGGCAGGCATGGCTCCAGGGAGCAGAGAGCTCCAAGTGTCACACCAGGAGGCAGAGCAGAGAGCTAAAGCCATGCCCCCAATGACCCACCTCCTCCAGCCACACCCTACCAGCCTACAGTTGCCAGCTAATTCCTATAAGGGTATTAATCACTGATTGGGTTAAGGCTTTTCTAACCCAGTTATTTTACCGCAGCTTTCCAGAGTTGTCACACATGAGCCTTCAGGGGATACCTCACATTCAATGATCAAAATACAGCATTTACAAATTGGTTTTAATCACATTAAACTCATAGGAAGACTATAAAGGGACAAAGCAGAAACTAGCCTGCTGGCTGGCTATTTTGCTTTCAGGTTTCTTCTCTCTCATCCACCTCCTTGTTTCTGACCTATGTGATCTATATCATCCAAGGCATTGTTACCCTTCAGTTTTCAGTTACATTTGGCCAACAGGAAGTCCCAAAGACAACTGGAGGAAGGGAGGACAGTGAGATCAATGAATAACATTCTCATAGCTTCTTCATATGAAATTAGACAATTATGTATCAAAGGAAGAAATGTTGGGAAAGCTAACTTTATGTTCAGTGTGGCTGCCCTTTGTCTGTTCCTTTCTCAGCCAGCGTGACCATTAGCCTCCTCAGCTGTAAGTCAAATGTCCAGTTTAGAGCAGCTCTGCACTTTCATCAAGAGCCAGAATCTAGGAAATTCTTATTTTCTAATGTAAATAATTCACTTTAGTAGTCCACACCCAAATATTTAGTTTAGTAGTCCACACCCAAATATTCTTCCAAAACCTACTTCAATCCCATATTCTTATGTGTTTCTAATCAACAAGAAAAATTGAAGATGGGAAACAGGGACTTTCAACTTCTACAAGGGAAGAATATTTAAAGATTTTAACTCAAAAGCCCCTTTTTCCCATCTCCAGTTTTTCTTACTGGTCCAAAGACTTTTTCTCGTTCCTTGACCTTAGAAATAGCAGAATTGCAGCCTGGATGAATCAAATACTATGAATTTTTTTAATCAGAGCATATAGACAAGTAGGAAGCCAACTCATTCAGTTGGTGCAATAGGCCACAGTCATAGAGAAAGATGAGTTTTTAAAATAGTCTTTGGATTTCAAGCTTTAAAATTTGAGAACAAATATGGAGGAAAAGAAAAAGAATTTAGAAAGTTAATCAGAGAATTTAGAGGATTGCAGCATATAATTCAAAGGTAATTTGTTTTCACATGCAAAGATGATTAAAAAAAAAAACACCTTCCTTAGCAAATTGGCAAGCTTTAGACACAGTCAAGAAGAATTTGAGCTAATAATAGATAATAGATGCTGGAGGGGCTGTGGAGAGATAGGCACACTAACACACTGTTGGTGGAGCTGCACACTGGTACAGCCCCTCTGGAAAGCAATATGGAGAATCCTTAAAAAATTAGGGATGAGTCCACCATATGACCCTGCTATTCCACTCCT